>JAJOOS010004139.1:0-26424 GCA_029582725.1 Solanum chiquidenum | reverse complement strand
GGGTTAAGTGTTTCTTAGGGTTTTTTAAGGTTTAGGGTTTAAGGTTTAGATTTTTTTTGTATTTTTTAGATTTAGGGTTTACGGATTTTTAGGATTTAATTACGGTTTAGAGCATAGTGTTTTGTAGGTGTTATAAATATTTTTTAGGGTTTATAGTATTTAGGGTTTCTTAAGGTTTAGGGTTTAGGGTTATTTAGGGTTTTAGGTTAGGGTTTAGTGTTTAGGGATTAGGGTTTTTTTAGGTTTAAGGTTTTAGGTTATGTGTTTTATGTTGGTTTTTAGGGTTTGGGGATTTAGGTTTTTTATGGTTTTATCGGTTTAGGGTTTAGGGCTTAGGGATGTTTTAAATATTTTTTAGAATTTAGCATATACGATTTAGGGCTTTATAGGGTTTACAGCTTAGAGTTTTTTAGGTCTAGGGGTTTTTGGATTTTTTAAGGTTTTTAAGGTTGAAGTGTTTCTTAGGGTTTTTAGGGTTTAGGGTTTTTCTTGTTTTTTAGGTTTAGGGTTTAAGAAATTTTAGGATTTAGGGTGTAGAGGTTATGGTTTGTAGGTGTTTTAAAAAGGTTTTAGGGTTTATTTTAGGCTTTATTGCATTTAGGTTTTCTTAAGGTTTAGGGTTTAGGGTTTCTTCGGGTTTTAGGTTTCGGATTTAGAGTTTTAGGTTAGGGTTTAGGGTTTTTTTAGGTTTAGGGTTTTACCTATTTTTTTAAGGTTTAGGTTTTATATGGTTTAATAGGTTTAGGGTTTAGAGCTTACGCTTCTTTTGTGTTTTTTAGGGTTTAGCATATACAATTTACGGGTTTATAGGTTTAGAGCTTAGAGTTTTTTTATGTATAGGGTTCTTTAAGGGTAAGTATTTTTTAGGGTTTTTTTAGGGTATAGGGTTTAGGGCTTAAGGTTTTTTGTGTTTTTTTAGGTTTAGGGTTTACAAATATTTAGGATTTAGGGTTTTGCGCTTAGGGATTTGTAGGAGTTTTGAATGGTTTTTAGGGAATATTTTAGGGTTTATTGGATTTAGGGTTTCTTAAGGTTTAGAGTGTAGGGTTTCTTAAGGTTTTATGTTTAGTATTTAGGGTTTTAGGTTAGTGTTTAGGATTTAGGGGTTAGAATTTTTAAGGTTTTGAGTTTTATCTAGGTTTTTAGGGTTTAGGGCTTTAGGTTTTTAATGTTAAGGTTTTTTAGGGTTTTATAGGTTCAAAATTTAGGGCTTAGGGATTTTTTGTGCTTTTTAGGGTTTAGCATATACGATTTAGGGCTTTATAGGGTTTAGAGCTTAGAATTTTTTAGGTTTAGGGTTTTTTGGGTTTTTTAGAAGTTTTAAGGGTTAAGTGTTTCTTAGGGTTTAAGATTTAGGGCTTAGGTTTTTTTTTCTGTTTTTTAGATTTAGGGTTTACAAATTTTTAGGATTTAGGAATTAGAGCTTAGTGTTTTGTAGGTGTTGTAAATGGTTTTTAGTATTTATATTAGGGTTTATTGGATTTAGGGTTTCTTAAGGTTTAGGGTTTAGGGTTTCTTAAGGTTTAAGGTTTAGGGTTTCTTAGGGTTTTAGGTTTAGGATTTTGGGTTTTAGGTTAGGGTTTAGGGTTTAGGGCTAAGTGTTTTATTAGATTTAAGGTTTAAGGTTATGGGTTTTATCTTGGTTTTTAGTGTTTGAGGCTTTAGGTTTTTTGGGTTAAGGTTTTTAGGGTTTTATAGGTTTAGGGTTTAGGGTTTAGGGCTTAGGGTTTTTTTTGTGTTTTTCTAGGGTTTAGCATATACGATTTGGGGTTTTATAGGGTTTTGAGCTTAGAGGTTTTTAGGTTTAGGTATTTTTGGGTTTTTGGGTTTTTTATGGTTTTTAAAGATTAAGTGTTTCTTATGGTTTTTTAGGGTTTATGGTTTGTAGGATTTTTAAATGGGTTTTAGGGTTTATAGAATTTAGATTTTTTTAAGGTTTAAGGTTTAGGATTTCTTAGGGTTTTAGGTTTCGGATTTAGGGTTTTAGGTTAGGGTTTAGGGTTTAGGGCTTAGGGTTTTTTTAGGTATAGAGTTTTAGGTTAAGGGTTTTACCTAATTTTTTAAGTATTAGGGCTTTGTGTTTTTTTAGGTTTTATAGGTTTAGGGTTTAGGGCTAACGGTTCTTTTGTGTTTTTTAGGGTTTAACGTATACGATTTAGGGCTTTATAGGGTTTAGAGCTTAGAGTTTTTTTAGGTTTATGGGTTTTTAAGGGTTAAGTATTTCTGGTTTTTTTTTAGTGTTCAGGGATTAGGGCTTAAGGTTTTTTTGTGTTTTCTTAGGTTTAGGGTCTATGGATTTTTAGGATTTAGGGTTTACCGCTTAGGGTTTTGTAGGATTTTTGAATGGTGGTTAGGGTATATTTTAGGGTTTATTGGATTTAGGGTTTCTTAAGGTTTAGAGTTTAGGGTTTCTTAGTGTTTTAGGTTGAGGATTTAGAGTCTTAGGTTAGGGTTTAGGTGTTAGGATTTTTAAAGGTTTAGGATTTTATCTAGGTTTTTATGGTTTATGGTTTTGGGTTTTTAATGTTAAGGTTTTTTAGGGTTTTATAGGTTTAGAATTTTGGGCTAAGGGATTTGTTTTGTGTTTTTTTGGGTTTAAGATATACGATTTAGGGCTTTATATGATTTTGAGCTTAGAGTTTTTTAGGTTTAGGGTTTTTTTGGTTTTTAAGGGTTAAGTGTTTCTTATGGTTTATTAGGGTTTAGGGCTTACAAAATTTTAGGATTTAGGGTTTAGATCTTATGGTTTGTAGGGATTTTAAATAGGTTTTTGTGTTTATAGCATTTAGATTTTCTTAAGGTGTAGGGTTTAGGGTTTCTTAGGGTTTTAGTTTTTGGATTTAGGGTTTTAGGTTAGGGCTTAGGGTTTAGGGCTAAGGGTTTTTTTACGTTTATGGTTTTAGGTTAAGGGTTTTACACAGTTTTTTAGGGTTTAGGGCTTTGGGTTTTCTAGGTTTCGGTTTTTCAGGGTTTTATTGGTTTAGGGTTTAGGGCTTACGATTATTTTGAGTTTCTAAGGATTTAGCATATACGATTTAGGGCTTTATAGGGCCTAGATCTTAGAGTTTTTTAGGTTTACGTGTTTTTAAGGATTAAGTAATTGTTATGGTTTTTTAGGGTTAATAAGTTAGGGCTTCAGGTTTTTTTTTGTCTTTTTCTAGGATTAGGGTTTATGGATTTTTAGGATTTAGGGTTTAGCACTTAGGATTTTGTAGGAATTTTAAATGGTTTTTATGGTTTATTTTAGGGATTATAGGATATAGCGTTTCTTAAGGTTTAAAGTTTAGGGTTTCGTAGAGTTTTAGGTTTAGGATTTAGGATTTTAGGTTAGGGTTTAGGGTTTTCTAAGGTTTAGGGTTTTAGCTTAAGGGTTTTATCTAGGTTTTTAGGGTTTAGGTGTTTGGGTTTTGTAGGTTAAGGGTTTTTAGGGTTTAAAGTTTAGGGCTTAGTTTTTTTTTTTTGTGTTTTATAGGGTTTAGAGCTTAGAGTTTTTTGGGTTTAGGTGTTTTTGGGTTTTTTGGTTTTTTAAGGTTTAAGTGTTTCTTAGGGTTTAGGGTTTAGTGTTTAGGCGATAGGATTTTTTATGGTTTAGGGTTTTAGCTGAAGGATTTATCAAGGTTTTTAGGGTTTAGGGCTTTGGATTTTTTAGGTTACCATTTTTTAGGGCTTAGGGATTTTTTGTGTGTTTAAAGGTTTAGCATATACGATTTAGGACTTTATAGGGTTTAGAGCTTAGAGTTTTTTAGGTTTAGGGGGTTTTGGGTTTTTACGGGTTTTAAGAGTTAAGTGTTTCTTAGGGTTTAGGGTTTAAGGCATATGTTTTTTTTGTGTTTTTTAGATTTAGGGTTTATGGATTTTTAGGATATAGGGTTTAGAGCTTAGTGTTTTGTAGGTGTTGTAAATGGTTTTTAGGGTTTATATTGGGGTTTATAGGATTTAGGGTTTCTTAAGGATTAGGGTTTAGGGTTTCTTAAGGTTTTAGGTTTAGAATTTAGGGTTTAGGGTTTCTTAAGATTTTAGGTTTAGAATTTAGGGTTTTAGGTTAAGGTTTAGGGTTTAGGGCTTAGGGTTTTTTTAGGTTTAAGGTTTTAGGTTATGGGTTTTATCTTGGTTTTTAGGGTTTGGGGATTTAGGTTTTTTAGGGTTTTATAGGTTTAGAATTTAGGGCTTAGGGATTTGTTTTGTGTTTTTTAGGGTTTAACATATACGAATTAGGGCTTTATAGGGTATAGAACTTAGAGTTTTTTAGGTTTAGGGTTTTTTTAGGATTTTTAAGGGTGAGGTGTTTCTTAGGGTATTTTAGGATTTAGGGTTTAGGGCTTAGGATTTTTCTTGTTATTTAGGTTTAGGGTTTACAAAATTTTAGGATTTAGGGTTTAGTGCTTATGGTTTGTAGGAGTTTTAAATGGGCTTTAGGATTTATTTTAGGGTTTATAGCATTTAGGTTTTCTTAAGGTTTAGGGTTTACTGTTTAAGGTTTCTTCGGATTTTAGGTTTTGGATTTAGGGTTTTAGGTTAGTGTTTAGTGTTTAGGGATTAGGGTTTTTTAAGGTTTAGGGTTTTAGCTTAAGGGTTTTATCTAGGTTTTTAGTGTTTTAGGGTTTGGTTTATTTAGGGTTTTAGGTTAGGGCTTAGTGTTTAGGGCTTAGGGTTTTTTTAGGTTTATCGTTTTAGGTTATGTGTTTTATGTTGGTTTTTAGGGTTTGGGGCTTTAGCTTTTTTAGGGTTTTATCGGTTTAGGGTTTAGGGCTTAGTGATTTTTTAAATATTTTTTTGAATTTAGCATATACGATTTAGGGCTTTATTGGGTTTAGAGCTTAGAGTTTTTTAGATCTATGGGTTTTTGGGTTTTTTAAGGTTTTTAAGGTTGAAGTGTTTCTTAAGGGTTTTTAGGGTTTAGGGTTTCGGGTTTTTCGTGTTTTTTAGGTTTAGGGTTTAAGAAATTTTAGGATTTAGGGTGTAGAGCTTATAGTTTGTAGGTGTTTTAAAAGGGTTTTAGGGTTTATTTTAGGCTTTATTGCATTTAGGTTTCCTTAAGGTTTAGGGTTTGGGGTTTCTTCGGTTTTTAAGTTTTGGATTTAGAGTTTCAGGTTAGCGTTTAGGTTTTAGGGCTTAGGGTTTTTTTAGGTTTAGGGTTTAGTGCTTAAGGTTTTTTGTGTTTTTTTAGGTTTAGGGTTTACAAATATATAGGATTTAGGGTTTTGCGCTTAGGGCTTTGTAGGAGTTTTGAATGGTTTTTAGGGCATATTTTAGGGTTTATTGGATTTAAGGTTTCCTAAGGTTTAGAATGTAGTGTTTCTTAGGGTTTTGGGTTTAGGATTTAGGGTTTTAGGTTAGTGTTTAGGGTTGAGGGGTTAGAATTTTCAAGGTTTTGGGTTTTATCTGGGTTTTTAGGGTTTAGGGCTTTGGGTTTTTAATGTTGAGGTTTTTTAGGGTTTTATAGTTTCAAAATTTAGGGCTTAGGGATTTTTTGTGTTTTTTAGGGTTTAGCATATACGATTTAGGGCTTTATAGGGTTTAGAGCTTAGAATTTGTTAGGTTTAGGGTTTTTTGGGTTTTTTAGAAGTTTTAAGGGTTAAGTGATTCTTAGGGTTTAGGATTTAGGGCTTAGGTTTTTTTTTCTATTTTTTAGACTTAGGGTTTATGAATTTTTAGGATTTAGGGTTTAGAGCTTAGTGTTTTGTAGGTGTTGTAAATGGTTTTTAGTATTTATATTAGGGTTTATAGGATTTAGGGTTTCTTAGGGTTTTAGGTTTAGGATTTTGGGTTTTAGGTTAGTGTTTAAGGTTTAGGGCTAAGGGTTTTATTAGGTTTAAGGTTTTAGGTTATGGGATTTATCTTGGTTTTTAGGGCTTGAGGCTTTAAGTTTTTAAGGTTAAGGTTTTTAGAGTTTTATAGGTTTAGGGTTTAGGGCTTAGGGTTTTTTAGTGTTTTTTTAGGGTTTAGCATATACTATTTATGGTTTTAAAAGGTTAAGTGTTTCTTATGGTTTTTTAGGGTTTAGGGTTTCAGTTAGGATTTTTTGTGTTGTTTAGGTTTAGGGTTTACGAAATTTTAGGATTTACCGTTTAGATCATATTATTTGTAGGATTTTTAAATGGGTTTTAGGGTTTATAGCATTTAGATTTTTTTAAGGTTTAGGGCTTAGGATTTCTTAGGGTTTTAGGTTTCGGATTTAGGATTTTAGGTTAGGGTTTAGGGTTTAGGGTTTTTTTAGGTTTAGGTTTTAGGTTAAGGGTTTAACCTAGTTTTTTAAGGTTTAGAGCTTTGTGTTTTTTAGGTTTTATAGGTTTAGGGTTTAGGGCTAACGATTCTTTTATGTTTTTTAGGGTTTAGCGGATACGATTTAGGGCTTTATAGTGTTTCGAGCTTAGAGTGTTTTTAGGTTTATGGGTTTTTAAGGGTTAAGTATTTCTGGTTTTTTTTTAGGGTTCAGGGATTAGGGCTTAAGATTTTTTTGTGTTTTCTTAGGTTTAGGGTTTATGGGTTTTCAGGATTTAGGGTTTAGTGCTTAGGGTTTTGTAGGAGTTTTGAATGGTGTTTAGGGTATATTTTAGGGTTTATAGATTTAAGGTTTCTTAAGGTTTAGAGTTTAGGGTTTCTTAGTGTTTTAGGTTTAGGATTTAGAGTATTAGGTTGGGGTTTAGGTGTTAGGATTTTTATAGGTTTAGGATTTTATCTAGGTTTTTATGGTTTAGGGCATTGGGTTTTAAATGTTAAGTGTTTTTAGGATTTTATAGGTTTAGAATTTAGGGCTAAGGGATTTGTATTATGTTTTTTTGGCTTTAGCATATACGATTTAGGGCTTTATAGGATTTTGAGCTTAGAGTTTTTTAGGTTTAGGGTTTTTTGAATATTTTTAGGGTTTTTAAGGGTTAAGTGTTTCTTATGGTTTATTAGGGTTTAGGGCTTAGGTTTACATGTTTTTTAGGTTTAGGGTTTACAAAATTTTAGGATTTAGGGTTCAAATCTTATTGTTTGTAGGGCTTTTAAATAGGTGTTTGGGTTTATAGCATTTAGATTTTCTTAAGGTTTAGGGTTTAGGGTTTCTTAGGCTTTTAGGTTTTGGATTTAGGGTTTTAGGTTAGGGTTTAGGGTTTAGGATTTTTTTACGTTTATGGTTTTAGGTTATGGGTTTTACCTAGTTTTTTAGGGTTTAGGGCTTTGGGTTTTTTAGGTTTCGATTTTTCAGGGTTTTATTGGTTTAGGGTTTAGGGCTTACGATTATTTTGAGTTTTTTAGGATTTAGCATATACGATTTAGGGCTTTATAGGGCTTAAAGTTTTTTTAGGTTTAGGGGTTTTTAGGGGTTAAGTATTTCTTAGGGTTTTTTAGGGTTAAGAGTTTAGGGCTTAAGGTTTTTTTTGTGTGTTTTTCTAGGATTAGGGTTTATGGATTTTTAGGATTTAGGGTTTAGCACTTAGTATTTTGTAGGAATTTTAAATGGGTTTTAGGGTTTATAGGATATAGAATTTCTTAAGGTTTAGAGTTTAGGGTTTCATAGAGTTTTAGGTTTAGGATTTAAGATTTTAGGTTAGGGTTTAGGGTTTTCTACGGTTTAGGATTTTAGCTTAAGGGTTTTATCTAGATTTTTTAGGGTTTAGGTCTTTGGGTTTTGTAGGTTAAGGTTTTTTAGGTTAAAAGTTTAGGGCTTAGGGATTTTTTTGTGTTTTATAGGGTTTAGAGCTTAGAGTTGTTTAGGTTTAGAGGTTTTTGGTTTTTTTTTGGGTTTTTAAGGTTTAAGTGTTTCTTAGGGTTTTTTAGGATTTAGTGTTTAGGGGATAGGGGATAGGAATTTTTAAGGTTTAGGGTTTTAGCTTAAGGGTTTTATCAAGGTTTTTAGGGTTTAGGGCTTTGGGTTCTTTAGGTTACCATTTTTTAGGGTTTTATAGGTTTAGAGTTTAGGGCTTAAGGATTTTTTGTGTGTTTTTAGTGTTTAACATATACGATTTAGGGCTTTATAGGGTTTAGAGGTTAGAGTTTTTTAGGTTTAGGGGGTTTTGGGTTTTTACGAGTTTTAAGAGTTAAGTGTTTCTTAGGGTTTTTTAGGGTTTAGGGTTTAAGGCTTAGTTTTTTTTTGTGTTTTTAAGATTTAGGGTTAATGGATTTTTAGGATTTAGGGTTTAGAGATTAGGGTTTTGTAGGTGTTGTAAATGGGTTTTAGGGTTTATATTAGGGTTTATAGGATTAAGGGTTTCTTAAGGTTTAGGGATTAGGGTTTCGTAAGGTTTTAGGTGTAGAATTTAGGGTTTTAGGTTAAGGTCTAGGGTTTAGGGCTTAGTTTTTTTTTAGGTTTATGGTTTTAGGTTATGGGTTTTATCTTGGTTTTTAGTGTTTGGGGATTTAGGTTTTTTAGGGTTTTATAGGTTTAGAGTTTAGGGCTTAGGGATTTTTTTGTGTTTTTTAGGGTTTAACGTATATGAATTAGGGCTTTATAGGGTATAGAGCTTACAGTTTTTTAGGTGTAGGTTTTTTTTAGGATCTTTAAGGGTGAAGTGTTTCTTAGGGTATTTTAAGGTTTAGGGCTTAGGGTTTTTCTTGTTATTTAGATTTAGGGTTTACGAAATTTTATGATTTAGAGTTTAGTGCTTATGGTTTGTAGGAGTTTTAAATGGGTTTTAGGATTTATTTTAGGGTTTATAGCATTTAGGTTTTCTTAAGGTTTAGGGTTTAGGGTTTAAGGTTTCTTCGGATTTTAGGTTTCCGATTTAGGGTTTTATGTTAGGGTTTAGTGTTTAGGGGTTAGTGTTTTTTAAGGTTTAGGGTTTTAGCTTAAGGGTTTTATCTAGGTTTTTAGTGTTTCAGGGTTTGGGTTTTTTATGGTTTTATATGTTTAGAGTTTAGGGTTTTTTTCTGTTTTTTAGATTTAGGGTTTATGGATTTTGAAGATTTAGGGTTTAGGGCTGACGGTTCTTTTGTGTTTTTTAGGGTTTAGCGTATATGATTTAGGGCTTTATAGCGTTTAGAGCTTAGAGTTTTTTTAGGTTTATGGGTTTTTAACGGTTAAGTATTTCTAGGTTTTTTTTAGGGTTCAGGGATTAGGTCTTAAGGATTTTTTGTGTTTTCTTAGGTTTAGGGTTTATGGATTTTCAGAATTTAGGGTTTAGCGCTTAGGGTTTTGTAGAAGTTTTGAATGGTGTTTAGGGTATATTTTAGGGTTTATAGGATTTAGGATTTCTTAAGGTTTAGAATTTAGGGTTTCTTAGTGTTTTAGGTTTAGGATTTAGAGTCTTAGGTTAGGGTTTAGGTGTTAGGATTTTTAAAGGTTTAGAATTTTATCTAGGTTTTTATGGTTTAGGGCATTGGGTTTTTAATGTTAAGGTTTTTTACGGTTTTATAGGTTTAGAATTTAGGGCTAAGGGATTTGTTTTGTGTTTTTTTGGGTTTAGCATATACGATTTAGGGCTTTATAGGATTTTGAGCTTAGAGGTTTTAAGGTTTAGGGGTTTTTGAGGGTTTTTAAGGGTTAAGTGTTTCTTATGGTTTATTAGGGTTTAGGGCTCAGGTTTACATGCTTTTTAGGTTTAGGGTTTACAAAATTTTAGGATTTAGGGTTTAGATCTAATGGTTTGTAGGGGTTTTAAATAGGTTTTTGGGTTTATACCATTTAGATTTTCTTAAGGTTTACGGTTTAGGGTTTCGTAGGGTTTTAGGTTTTGGATTTAGGGTTTTAGGTTAGGGTTTATGGTTTAGGGTTTAGGGTTTAGGGCTTAGGGTTTTTTTACGTTTATGGTTTTAGGTTAAGGGTTTTACCTAGTTTTTTAGGGTTTAGGGCTTTGGGTTTTCTAGGTTTTGGTTTTTCAGGGTTTTATTGGTTTAGGGTTTAGGGCTTACGATTATTTTGAGTTTTTTAGGGTTTAGCATATATGAATTAGGGCTTTATAGGGCTTAGAGCTTAGAGTTTTTTTAGGTTTAAGGGTTTTAAAGGGTTAAGTATTTCTTAGGGTTTTTTAGGGTTAAGAGTTTAGGGCTTAAGGTTTTTTTTTGTGTGTTTTTCTAGGATTAGGGTTTATGGATTTTGTAGGAATTTTAAATGGTTTTTAGGGTTTTAGGATATAGAGTTTCTGAAGGTTTAGAGTTTAGGGTTTCATAGAGTTTTAGGTTTAGGATTTTGGGTTTTAGGTTAGGGTTTAAGGTTTAGGGCTAAGGGTTTTATTAGGTTTAAGGTTTAAGGTTATGGGTTTTATCTTGGTTTTTAGGGCTTGAGGCTTTAGGGTTTTTAGGTTAAGATTCTTAGAGTTTAGGGCTTAGGGAATTTTTCTGGTTTTTAGCGTTTAGCATATATGGTTTTGTGCTTTATAGGGTTTAGAGTTTAGTGTTTTTTAGTTTAGGTGTTTTTTAGGTTTTTTACGGGTTTTAAGGGTTAAGTCTTTCTTAGGGTTTTTTAGGGTTTAGGGTGTAGGTGTTAGGTTTTTTTTTTTTTTTAAGATTTAGGGTTTACGGATTTTTAGGATGTAGGGTTTAGTGCTTAGGGTTTTGTAGGTGTTGTAAATGGTTTTTAGGGTTTATATTAGGGTTTATAGGATTTAGGGTTTCTTAAGGTTTAGGGTTTCTTAGGGTTTTAGGTTTAGGATTTAGGGTTATAGGATAGGGTTTAGGGATATTTTAGGTCTAAGGTTTTAGGGTATGGGTTTTATCTTGGTTTTTAGGGTTTGAGGCTTTAGGTTTTTTAGGTTAAGGTGTTTTTGGGTTTTATAGGTTTAGGGTTTAGGGCTTAGGTTTTTTTTTTGTGTCTTTTTAGGGTTTAGCTTATATGATTTAGGGCTTTATAGGGTTTTGAGCTTAGAGTTTTTTAGGTTCAGGGGTTGTTGGGTTTTTTAGGGTTTTTAATGGTTAAGTGTTTCTTATGGTTTTTTAGGGTTTAGGGTTTAGGGTTTAGGACTTAGGGTTTTTCGTGTTGTTTAGGTTTAGGGTTTTTGAAATTTTAGGATATAGGGTTTAGATCTTATGGTTTGTAGAGGTTTTAAATGGGTTTTAGGGTTTATAACATTTAGATTTTCTTAAGGTTTAGGTTTTATGGTTTGTTAGGGTTTTAGGTTTCGGATTTAGAGTTTAGGTTAGGGTTTATGATTTTAGGTTAGGGTTTAGAATTTAGGGCTTAGAGTTTTTAGGTTTAGGGTTTTAGGTTAGGGTTTTTACCTTGTTTTTTAGGGTTTAGAGCTTTCGGTTTTCTAAGTTAACCTTTTTAGTGTTTTATTGGTTTATGGTTTAGGCCTTACGATTATTTTGTGTTTTTTAGGGTTTAGCATATACGATTAAGGGCTTTGTAGGGTTTAGAGCTTAGAGTTTTTTAGGTTTAGGGGTTTTTAAGGGTTAATAATTTCTTAGGGTTTTTAGGGTCTATAGTTTAGGGCTTAGATTTTTTTTTTTGTATTTCTTTAGGTTTAGAGTTTATTGATTTTTAGGATTTAGGGTTTAGCACTTAGGGTTTTGTAAGAGTTTTGAATGGTTTTTAGGTTTTATTTTAGGGTTTATAGTATATAGGGTTTGTTAAGGTATAGAGTTTAGGGTTTCTTAGGGTTTTAGGTTTAGTATTTAGGGTTTTAGGTTAGGGTTTAGGGGTTAGGGTTTTCTAAGGTTTAGGGTTTTAACTTAAGGGTTTTATCTAGATTTTTAGGGTTTAGGGCTCTGGACTTTTTGGGTTAAGGTTTTTTAGGGTTTTCTAGGTTTAGAGTTTAGAGCTTAGAGTTTTTTAGGTTTAGGGGTTTTTGGTTTTTTTTGGGGTTTTAAGGCCTAAATGTTTCTTATGGTTTTTTAGGGTTTAGTTTTTTTTGTGTGTTTTTTAGATTTTGGGTTAATGGATTTTTAGGATTTAAGGTTTAGATTTAGGGTTTGTAGGCATTGTAAATGGTTTTTATGGTTTATATTAGGGTTTCTTAAGTTTTAGGGTTTAGGCTTTCTTAGAGTTTTAGGTTTAGGATTTAGGGTTTTAGGTTAGGGTTAAGAGCTTAGCGTTTAGGGATTTTTAAGGTTGAAGGTTTTAGATTATGGGTTTTATCTTTGTTTTTAGGGTTTGGGGATTTTGGTTTTTTAGGTAATGGATTTTTTGGATTTTATAGGTTTAGGGCCTAGGGATTTTTTTTTGTGTTTTTTAGGGTTTAGCATATACGATTTAGGGCTTTATAGGGTTTAGAGATTAGAATTTTTTAGGTTTAGGAGTTTTTGGGTTTTTTAGGGTTTTTAAGGGTTAAGTGTTTCTTAGGGTTTTTTAGCGTTTAAGGTTTAGAGCTTAGGGTTTTTCCTGATTTTTAGGTTTAGGCTTTACAAAATTTTAGGATATTGGGTTTAGAGTTTCTTAGGGTTTTAGGTTTCTTATTTAGCGTTTTAAGTTAAGGTTTAGGGTTAAGGGTTTAGGATTTTAGGTTTAGGGTTTTACCTAGTGTTTTAGTATTTACGATTTGGGTTTTTTAGGTTAAGGCTTTTTAGGGTTTTATAGGTTTAGGGTTTAGGGCTTAGGATTCTTTTGTATTTTTTAGGGTTTAGCATATACGATTTAGGACTTTATAGTGTTTAGAGCTTAGAGTTTTTTAGTATTAGGGGTTTTTAAATGTTAATTATTTCTTAGGGCTTTTTATGGTTTAGGGTTTAGGGCTTAAGTTTTTTTTTGTGTTTTTTTAAATTTAGGGTTTACAAATTTTTAGGATTTAGGGTTTAGCGCTTAGGATTTTGTAGGAGTTTGGAATGATATTTAGGGTTTATTTTAGGGTTTCTTAAGGTTTAGAGTTTAGGGTTTCTTAGGGTTTTAGGTTTAGGATTTAGGATTTAGGATTTTAGTTTAGGGTTCAGGGTTTAGGTGTTAGGATTTTTTAAGGTTTACGCTTATAGTTTAAGGGTTTTTCTAGGTTTTTAGGGTTTAGGGCTTTGAGTTTTTTAGGTTAATAATTTTTAGGGTTTAATAGGCTTATAGTTTAGGACTTAGGGATTTTTTGTGTTTTTTAGGGTTTAGCATATACAATTTAGGGATTTATAGGGTGTAGAGCTTAAAGTTTTTTAGGTTTAGGGTTTTTACGGGTTTTAAGGGTTATGTGTTCTTAGGGTTTTTTGGGTTTTTATGGGTTTTAAGGGTTATGTGTTCTTAGGGTTTTTTGGGGTTTTACGGGTTTTAAGGGTTATGTGTTCTTAGGGTTTTTTAAGGTTTAGGGTTTAAAGCTTAGGTTTTTTTTTTGTGTTTTGCAGATTTAGAGTTTACAGATTTTTAAGATTTAGGGTTTAGAGCTTAGTGTTTTGTAGGTGTTGTAAATTATTTTTAGGGTTTATATTAAGGTTTATCAGATTTAGGGTTTCTTAAGGTATATGGTTTAGGGTTTCTTAGCTTTTAGATTTTTTTGTATTTTTTAGGGTTTAGCATATACGATTTAGAGCTTTATAAGGTTTAGAGCTTAGAGTTTTTTAGGTTTAGGGGTTTTTGAGTATTTTAGGGTTTTTAAGGGTGAAGTGTTTCTTAGGGTATTTTAGGGTTTAGGGTTTAGGGCTTAGGGTTTTTCATATTTTCTAGGTTTAGGGTTTAGAGCTTACGGTTTGTAGGGATTTTAAATGGGTTTTAGTGTTTATTTTAGGGTTTATAACATTTAAGTTTTCTTAAGGTTTAGGATTTAGGGTTTCTTTGGGTTTTAGGTTTCGGATTTAGGGTGTTAAGTTAGGATTTAGGGTTTAGGATTTAGGGTTTTTTTATGTTTAGGGTTTTAGGTTAAGGGTTTTAAGGTTTAGGGCTTTGGTTTTTTTTGGTTTAGGGTTTTTAGGATTTTATAGGTTTAGGGTTTAGGGCTTACAATTCTTTTGTATTTTTTAGGGTTTAGCATATACGATTTAGGGCTTTATAGGGTTTAGAGCTTAGAGTTTTTTTAGGTTTAGGGCTATTTAAGGGTTAAGTATTTCTTAGTGTTTTTTAGGGTTTAGTGCTTAAGGTTTTTTTTGTGTTATTTTAGGTTTAGGGTTTGCGAATTTTTAGAACTTAGTGTTTTAGTTTAAGGTTTAGGGTTTAAGGGTTAGGATTTTTTAAGGGTTAGGATTTTAGCTAAAGGGTTTTATCTAGGTTTTTAGGGTTTAGGGCTTTGGGTTTCTAATGTTATGATTTTTTAGGGTTTATAGGTTTAGAGATTAGGGCTTAGTGATTTTTTTTGTTTTTTAGGGTTTAGCACATACGATTTAGGGCTTTATAGGGTTTAGAGCTTAGAGCTTTTTAGGTTTAGAGGTTTTTGGGGTTTTTAGGGGTTTAAAGGGTTTAGTGTTTCTTAGGATTTTTTAGGGTTTAGGGTTTAGGGATTAGTTTTTTTTTTGTGTTTTTTGGATTTAGGGTTTAAGGATTTTGATGATTTAGGGTTTAAAGCTTAGGGTTTTGTAGGTGTTGTAAATGGTTTTTTAGTATTTATAATAGGGTTTATAGGATTTAGGGTTTGTTATGGTTTAGGGTTTAAGGTTTCTTAGGGTTTTAGGTTTAGGATTTAGGGTTTTAGGTTAGGGTTTAGGGCTCTGGGATTAGGGTTTTTTTAGGTTTAAGGTTTAGGTTATGGGTTTTATGTTGTGTTTTAGGGTTTGAAACTTTAGGTTTTTTAGGTTAAGGTTTTTTAGGGTTTTATAGGTTTCGGGTTTAGGACTTATGGTTTTTTTTGTGTTTTTTTAGATTTTAGCATATACGATTTAGGGCATTATAGGGTTTTGAGCTTAGAATTTTTTAGGTTTAGTGGCTTTTGGTTTTTTTGGGGGGTTTAAGGGTTAAGTATTTCTTATGGGTTTATAGGGTTTAGGGTTTAGGGCTTAGAGTTTTTCGTGTGTTTTAGGTTTAGAATTTACAAAATTTTAGGATTTAGGGTTTAGATCTTATGGTTTGTAGGGGTATTAAATGGGTTTTAGGGTTAATATCATTTAGATTTTCTTAAGGTTTTGGGTTTTAGGTTTATTAGGGTTTTAGGTTTATTAGGGTTTTAGGTTAAGGTTTAGGGTTTAGGGTTTAGGTTTATTTTAGGTTTAGGGTTTTAGGTTAAGGGATTTACCTACTTTATTAGGGTTTAGCGATTTGGGTTTTCTAAGTTAAGTTTTTTTAGGGTTTTATAGGTTTAGGGTTTAGGGCTTACGATTATTTTGTGTTTTTTAGGGTTTAGCATATACGATTTAGGGCTTTATAGGGTTTCGAGCTTAGTGTTTTTTAGGTTTAGCATTTTTTAAGGGTTAAGTATTTCTTAGGGTTTTTTAGGGTTTTGAGTTTAGGGCTTAAGGTTTTTTTGTGTGTATTTTTAGGTTTAGGGTTTAGAGTTTAAGGTTTAAGTTTTTTTTTGTGTGTTTTTTTAGGTTTAGGGTTTATGGATTTTTAGGATTTAGGGTTTAGCGCTTAGGGTAATGTAGGAGTTTTTATATATTTTTTAGGGTTTATTTTAGGGTTTATAGGATATAGGGTTTCTTAAGGTTTAGAGTTTAGGGTTTCGTAGAGTTTTAGGTTTAGGATTTAGGGTTTTATGTTAGGGTTTACCGCTTAGGGTTTTGTAGGAGTTTTGAATGGTTTTTAGGGTTTATAGGATAAAGGTTTTCTTAAGGTTTAGAGTTTAGGGTTTCGTAGAGTTTTAGGTTTAGGATTTAGGGATTTAGGTTAGGGTTTTCTAAGGTTTAGGGTTTTATCTTTAGGTGTTTATCTAGGTTTTTAGGGCTTAGCGCTTTGGGTTTTTTAGGTTAAGATTTTTTAGGGTTTTATAGGTTTAGAGTTCAGGGCTTAGGGATTTTTTCTGTTTTATAGGGTTTATAGCTGAGGGTTTTTTAAGTTTAGGCGGTTTAGGGGGTTTTGGGTTTTTTCGTGTTTTTAAGGCTTAAGTGTTTCTTAGGATTATTTAGGGTTTAGTTTTTTTTTTCTTTTTTTAAGATTTAGGGTTTATAGATTTTTAGAATTTAAGGTTTAGAGTTTAGGGTTTTGCAGGTGTTGTAAATGATTTTTACGATTTATATTAGGGTTTATAGGATTTAGGGTTTCTTAAAGTTTAGGTTTAGCATATACGATTTAGGGCATTATAGGGTTTAGCGCTTAGAGTTTTTTTAGGTTTAGGGGTTTTTAAGGGTTAAGTATTTCTTAATATTTTTTAGGGTTGAGGGTTTAGGGCTTAAGGGTTTTTTTGTGTTTGTTTAGGTTTAGGGTTTACAATTTTTTAGGATTTAGGGTTTAGCGCTTAGGGTTTTGTAGGAGTTTTGAATGGTTTTTAGGGTATATTTTAGGGTTTATAGGATTTAGGATTTCTTAAGGTTTAGAGTTTAGAGTTTCTTAGGGTTTTAGGTTTATGATTTTGGGTTTTAAGTTAGGGTTTAGGGTTTAGGGGTTTGGATTTTTTAAGGTGTAGGGTTTTAGCTTAAGGGTTTTATCTAGGTTTTTAGGGTTTAGGGCTTTGGGTTTTTAATGTTAAGGTTTTTTAGGGTTAGAATTTGTGGCTTAGTTAGTTTTTGTGCTTTTTAGAGTTTAGCATATACGATTTAGGGCTTTATAGGGTTTAGAGTTTTTTAGGTTTAGGGTTTTTTGGGTTTTTTTAGGGGTTTTATGGGTTAAGTGTTTCTTTGGGTTTTTTAAGGATTAGGGTTTTTTTGTTTGTTTTTTCAATCTAGGGTTTAAGGATTTTTAGGATTTAGGGTTTAGAGCTTAGGGTTTTGTAGGTGTTGTAAATGGTTTTTAGTGTTTATATTTGGGTTTATAGGATTTAGGGTTTATTAAGCTTTAGTGTTTAAGGTTTCTTAGGGTTTTAGGTTTAGTATTTAGGGTTTTAGGTTAGGGTTTATGGTTCAGGGATTAGGGTTTTAATAGGTTTAAGGTTTTAGGCCATGGGTTTTATGTTGGTTTTTAGGATTTGAGGCTTTAGATTTATTGGTTAAGGTTTTTTAGGGTTAGGATTTAGGACTTAGGATTTTTTTTGTATTTTTTTTAGGGTTTAGCATATACGATTTAGGGATTTATAAGATTTTGAGCTTAGAGTTTTTTAGGTATAGGGGTTTTTGGCATTTTTAAGGGTTAAGTGTTTCTTTTGGTTTTTTAGGGTTTAAGGTTTAGGGTTTTTCGTATTTTTTAGGTTTAGAATTTAAAAAAATTTAGGATTTAGGGTTTAGATATTATGGTTTGTAGGGATTTTAAATGGGTTTTAGGGTTTATAGCATTTAGATTTTCTTAAGGTTTAGGGTTTAAGGTTTATTTGGGTTTTAGGTTTTTTAGGGTTTAGGGTTTTTTTAGGTTAAGGGATTTACCTAGTTTTTAGGGTTTAGGGCTTTGGGTTTTCTAGGTTAAGGTTTTTTAGGGTTTTATAGGTTTAGGGTTTAGGGCTTACGATTATTTTGTGTTTTTTAGGGTTTAGCATATACGATTTAGGGCTTTATAGGGCTTAGAGCTTAGAGTTTTTTTATGTTTACGGGTTTTTAAGGGTTAAGTATTTCTTAGGGTTTAAAGTTTAGTGCTTAAGTTTTTTTTTGTGTTTTTGTAGGTTTAGGGTTTATGGATTTTTAGGATTTAGGGTTTAGCGCTTAGGGTTATCTAGGAGTTTTTAATGGTTTTTAGAGTTTATTTTAGGGTTTATAGGATATAGGGTTTCTTAAGGTTTAGAGTTTAGGGTTTCGTAGAGTTTTAGGTTTTGGATTTAGGTTTTTAGGTTAGGGTTTAGCGCTTAGGGTTTTGTAGGAGTTTTGAATGTTTTTTAGGGTTTATGTTAGGGTTTATAGGATAAAGGATTTCTTAAGGTTTAGAGTTTAGGGTTTCGTAGTGTTTTAGGTTTAGGATTTAGGGATTTAGGTTAGGGTTTAAGGGTTAGGGTTTTCTAAGGTTTAGGCTTTTAGCTTAAGGTTTTTTGTGGGTTTGGGGCTTAGGGATGTTTTGTGTTTTATAGGGTTTAGAGCTTAGAGTTTTTTATGTTTAGGGGTTTTTGGGTTTTTTCGGGTTTTTAATGCTTAAGTGTTTTTTAGGATTTTTTTAGGGTTTAGTTTTTTTTTGTGTTTTCTAGATTTATGGTTTACGGATTTTTAGGATTTAGAGTTTAGAGCTTATGGTTTTGTAGGTGTTGTAAATGATTTTTAGGGTTTACATTAGGGTTTATAGGATTTAAGGTTTTTGAAGGTTTAGGTTTTTGGGTTTCTTAGAGTTTTAGGTTTAGGATTTAGAGTTTCTTAGAGTTTTAGGTTTAGGATTTAGTGTTTTAGGTTCGGGTTTAGGGTTTAGGGCTTAGGGTTTTTTTAGGTTTAAGGTTTTAGGTTATGGTCTTTATCTCTGTTTTTAGGGTTTGGGGCTTTAAGTTTTTTAGGGTTTTTTAGTTTAGGGTTTACGGTTTTTTTGTGTGTTTTCTAGTGTTTAGCGTATATGATTTATTGGTGTACAAAGTTTAGAGCTTAGTTTTTTTTATGTTTACGAGTTTTTGTTTTTTTTAGGGTTTTTAAGGGTTAAGCGGTTCTTAGGGTTTTTTAGGGTTTAGGATTTAGGGATTACGGTTTTTCTTGTTTTTAGGTTTTGGATTTATGAAATTTTAGGATTTAGCGTTTAGAGCTTATGGTTTGTAAGGGTTTTAAATGGGTTTTAGGGTTTATTTTTTGGTTTATAGCATTTAGGTTTAGGGTTTAGGGTTTCTTAGGATTTTAGGTTTCAGATTTAGGGCTTAGTTTTTTTTTTATGTTTAGGGTTTTAGGTAAAGGGTTTTCCCTAGTTTTTTAGGGTTTAGGGCATTGGGTTTTGTGGGTTAAGTTTTTTTAGGGTTTTATAGGTTTAGGGTTTAGGGTTTAGGGTTCTTTTATGTTTTTTAGGGTTTAGCATAAACTATTTACGGCTTTATAGGGTTTAGAGCTTAGAGTTTTTTAGGTTTAGGGGCTTTTAAGGGTTAAGTATTTCTTAGGGTTTTTTAAGGTCAAGGGGTTTAGGGCTTAAGGTTTTTTTTTTTGTGTTTTTTTAGATTTAGGGTTTATACATTTTTATCATATAGGGTTTAGCGCTTAGGATTTTGTAGGAGTTTTGAATGATTTTTAGGGTTTATTTTAGGGTTTCTTAGGGTTTAGAGTTTAGGATTTCTTAGGGTTTTAGGCTTAGGATTTAGGGTTTTAGTTTATGGTTTAGGGTTTAGGGGTTAGGATTTTTTAAGGTTTAGGGTTTTAACTTAAGGGTTTTATCTCTTTTAGGGTTTAGGGCTTTGGGTTTTTTAGGTTAAGGTTTTATAGGGTTTTGATAGGTTTAGAGTTTAGGGCTTAGGGATTTTTTGTGTTTTTTAGGGTTTAGCATATACGATTTAGGGCTTTATAGGGTTTAGAGCTTACAGTTTTTTAGGTTTAGGGTTTTTTGGGTTTTTTACGGGTTTAGTGTTTCTTATGGTTTTTTAGGGTTTAGGGTTTAAGGCTTGTTTTTTTTTTTTTATGTTTTTTAGATTTAGGGTTTAAGCATTTTTAGGATTGAGTGTTTAGAGCTTAGTGTTTTGTAGATGTTGTAAATGGTTTTTAGAAACATATTATGGTTTATAGGATTCAGGGTTTCTTAAGGTTTAGTGTTTAGGTTTTCTTTGAGATTTGGCTTTAGAATTTAGGGTTTTAGGTTAGAATTTAGGGTTCAGGGCTTAGGATTTTTTTAGGTTTAAGAATTTAGGTTATGGGGTTATCTTGGGTTTTAGGGTTTGGGGCTTTAGGTTTTTTAGGTTAAGGTATTTTAGGGTTTTATAGGTTTAGGGTTTAGGCTTAGTTTTTCTTTTGTATTTTTTAGGGTTTGCCGTATATGATTTATTGCTTTATAGGGTTAAGACCTTAGGGTTTTTTATGTTTACCGGTTTTTAAGGGTTAAGTGGTTCTTATGATTTTTTAGGGTTTAGGGTTTATGGATTAGGGTTTTACATGATTTTAGATTTAGTGTTTAGGGTTTACAAATTAAAGTTTTTCGTGTTTTTAGGTTTAGGGTTTACGAAATTTTAGGATTTAGAGCATATGGTTTGTATGGGTTTTAAATGTGTTTTAGGGTTTATTTTATGGTTTATAGAATTTAGGTTTTCTAAAGGGTTTAGGGTTTAGGATTTCTTAGGGTTTTAGGTTTTGGATTTCGGGATTAGGGTTTACGGCTTAGGATTTTTTTAAGTTTAGGATTTTAGATTATGGGTTTTCCCTAGTTTTTTAGGGTTTAGGGCCTTGGTTTTTTTAGGTTAAGGTCTTATAGGGTTTTATAGGTTTAGGGTTTAGGGCTTAGGGTTCTTTTGTGTTTTTTAGGGTTTAGCATAAACGATTTAGGGCTTTATAGGGTTTAGAGCTTAGAGTTTTTTAGGTTTAGGGGTTTTAAGGGTTAAGTATTTCTTAGGGTTTTTTATGGTTTAGGGTTTACAGATTTGTTGGATTTAGGGTTTAGCGCTTAGGATTTTGTAGGAATTTTGAATGGTTTTTAGGGTTTATTTTAGGGTTTCCTAAGGTTTAGAGTTTAGGGTTTCTTAAGGTATTAGGTTTAGGATTTAGGGTTTTAGTTTAAGGTTTAGGGGTTAGGGGTTAGGATTTTTTAAGATTTATCGTTTTAGCTTAAGGGTTTTATATAAGTTTTTAGGGTTTAGGGATTTTGGTTTTTTAGGTGAAGGTGTTCTAGGGTTTTATAGGTTTAGAGTTAAGGGCTTAGGGATTTTTTAGGGTTTAGCATATACGATTTTTGGCTTTATAGTGTATTTTATGTTTAGAGTTTTTTGGGGTTTTTACGAGTTTTAAGGGTTAAGTGTTTCTTAGGGTTAAAGCATTGTTTTTTTTTGTGTTTTTTAGACTTAGGGTTTAAGGGTTTTTAGGATTTAGGGTTTAGAGCTTAGTGTTTTATAGACGATGTAAATTGTTTTTAGGGTTTATATTAAGGTTTATTGGATTTAGTGTTTCTTAAGGTTTAGGGTTTGGGATTTCTTAGGGTTTTATATTAGGGTTTAGGGTTTTATGTCAGGGTTTAGGGTTTAAGGTTTTTTAAGTTTAAGGTTTTAGGTTATGGGTTTTATCTTGGTTTTTAGGGTTTGGAGCTTTAGGTTGTTTAGGTTAAGGTTTTTAGGGTTTAGGAATTTTTTTTGTGTTTTTTTAGGGTTTAGCATATACGATTTAGGGCTTTGTAGGTTTAGAGATTAGATTTTTTTAAGTTTAGTGGTTTCTAGGATTTTTAGGGTGAAATGTTTCTTAGGGTTTAGGTCTTACGTTTTTTTTGTGTTTTTTAGGTTTTGGGTTTACGGATTTTTAGGATTTAGGGTTTAGCGCTTAGGGTTTTGTAGGAGTTTTGAATGTTTTTTAGTGTATATTTTAGGATTAATAGGATTTAGAGTTTCTTAAGGTTTAGAGTTTAGGGTTTCTTAGGGTTTTAGGTTTAGGATTTAGCATTTTAGGTTAGGGTTTAGAGTTTAGGGGTTATGATTTTTCAAGGTTTAGGGTTTTAGCTTAAGGGTTTTATCTAGGTTTTTAGGGTTTAGGGCTTTGGATTTTTAATGTTAAGGTTGTTTAGGGTTTTATAGGTTTAGAGTTTAGGGCTTAGGGATTTTTTGTGGTTTTTAGGGTTTAGCATATATGATTTTGGGCTTTATAGGATTTAGAGCTTAGGGTTTTTTAGGTTTAGGGTTAAGTGTTTCTTAGGGTTTTTTAGGGTTTATGTTTTTTTTTTTTTAGATTTAGGGTTTATGAATTTTTTGGATTTAGGGTTTAGAGCTTAGGGTTTTGTAGGTGTTGTAAATGGTTTTTAGGGTTTATAGGATTTAGGGTTTCTTAAGGTTTCGGGTTTAGGGTTTATTAGGGTTTTAAGTTTAGGATTTAGGGTTTTAGGATAGGGTTTAGGTTTTTTTTAGGTTTAAGGTTTTAGGTTATCTTGGTTTTTAGGGTTTGAGGCTTTAGCTTTTTTAGGTTAAGGTGTTTTAGGGTTTTATAGGTTTTGGGTTTAGGGATTAGGGCTTAGGTTTTTTTTTGTGTTTTTTTAGGGTTTAGCATCTACGATTTAGGGCTTTATAGGGTTTTGAGCTTAGAGTTTTTTAGGTTCAGGGGTTGTTGGGTTTTTTAGGGTTAAGTGTTTCTTATGGTTTTTTAGTGTTTAGGGTCCAGGGCTTAGGGTTTTTCGTGTTGTTTAGGTTTAGGATTTACGAAATTTTATGATATAGGGTGTAGATCTTATGGGTTGTAGGGGTTTTAAATGGGTTATAGGGTTTATAACATTTTGATTTTCTTAAGGTTTAGGGTTTATGGTATCTTAGGGTTTTATGTTTCGTATTTAGGGTTTTATGTTAGGGTTTAGGATTTTAGGTTAGCGTTTAGGATTTTTGGGCTTAGCGTTTTTTAAGGTTTAGAGTTTTAGCTTAAGGGATTTACCTAGTTTCTTAGGGTTTAGAGCTTTCAGTTTTCTAGCTTAACATTTTTAGGGTTTTATTGGTTTAGGGTTTGGGGCTACGCTTATTTTATGTTTTTTAGGGTTTAGCATATACGATTTAGGGCTTTATAGGGTTTAGAGCATAGCGTTTTTTAGATTTAGGGGTTGTTGAGTTTTTTAGGGGTATTAAGGTTCAAGTGTTTCTTAGTGTTTTTTAGGGTTTAGTGTTTATAGCTTAGGGTTTTTCATGTTTTTTAGGTTTAGGGTTTACGGATTATTAGGATTCAGGGTTTAGCGCTTAGGGTTTATTTTATGGTTTATAGGATTTAGGGTTTCTTAATGTTCAGAGTTTAGGTTTAGGATTTATGGTTTTAGGTTAGGGTTTAGGGCTTAGGAGTTAGGTTTTTTTAAGGTTTAGGGTTGTAGTTTGTGGGTTTTATCTATGTTTTTAGGGATTAAGGCATTTGTTTTTTTAGGTTAACATTTCTTAGGGTTTTATAGGTTTAGAGTTTAGGGCTTAAGGACTTTTTGTGTTTTTTAGGGTTTAGCTTATACGATTTAGGGCTTTATAGGGCTTACAACTTAGAGTTTTTTTAGGTTTAGGGGTTTTTTGGGTTTTTAGAGGTTTTAAGGGTTAAGTGTTTCGTAGTGTTTTTTAGGGTTTAGGGTTAAGGGCTTATGGTATTTTTGTGTTTTTTAGATTTAGGGTTTAAGAATTTTTAGGATTTAGGATTTATAGCTTACGGTTTTGTATGTGTTGTAAATGGTTTTTAGGATTTATATTAGGGTTTATAGGATTCAGGGTTTCTTAAGGTTTAGGGTTTAGGGTTTCTTAGGGTTTTACCTTCAGGATTTAGGGTTTTATGTTAGGGTTTAGGGTTTAGGGATTAGGGTTTTTTTAGGATTAAGATTTTAAGCTATGGGTTTTATCTTGTTTTTTAGGGTTTAGGGCTTTAGGTTTTTTTGGTTAAGGTTTCTTAGGGTTTTATAGGTTTAGGGTTTAGGGCATACAGTTGTTTTTGTGGTTTTTAGGGTTTAGCGTATATGATATATTGCTTTATAGGGTTTAGAGCTTAAAGTTTTTTTATGTTTACGGGTTTTTGGAATTTTTAGCATTTTTAAGGGTTAAGTGGTTGTTAGGGTTTAGGATTTAGGGATTAGGGTTTTTCTTGTTTTTAGGTTTACGATTTACGAAATTTTAGGATTTAGGGTTTAGAGCTTATGGTTTGTAGAGGTTTTAAATAGGTTTTAGGGTTTATTTTTTTGTTTATAACATTTAGGTTTTCTTAAGGTTTAGGGTTTAGGGTTTCTTAGGGTTTTAGGTTTCAGATTTAGGGTTTAGGGTTTTTTGGGTTAAGGTTTTTTAGGGTTTTATAGGTTGACGGTTTAGGGCTTAGGGTTCTTTTGTGTTTTTTACGGTTTAGCATAAACGTTTTAGGGCTTTATAGGGTTTAGAGCTTAGAGTTTTTTAGATTTAGGAGTTTTTAAGGGTTCAGTATTTCTTAGGTTTTTTTAGGGTTTAGGGTTTAAGGTATTTTTTTGTGTTTTTTTTTTAGATTTAGGTTTACAGATTTTTAGGATTTAGGGTTTAGCGCTTAGGATTTTGTAGGAGTTTTGAATGGGTTTTAGGGTTTATTTTAGGGTTTCTTCAGGTTTACAGTTTAGGATTTCTTAGGGTTTTAGGTTTAGGATTTAGGGTTTTAGTTTAAGGTTTAGGGTTTTAGCTTAAGGGTTTTATCTAGGTTTTTAGGGTTTAGGGTTTAGATTTTTTGGGTTAAGTTTTTCTAGGGTTTTATAGCTTTAGAGTTTAGGGCTTAGGGACTTTTTTGTGTTTTTTAGGGTTTAGCATATACGATTTAGGGCTTTATAGTGTTTAGAGCTTAGAGTTTTTTCGGTTTAGGGTTTTTAAGATTTTTTACGGGTTTTAAGGGTTAAGTGTTTCTTAGGGTTTAGGGTTTAAGGCATAGGTTTTTTTTTGTGTTTTTTAGATTTAGGATTTAAGGATTTTTAGGATTTAGGGTTTAGAGCTGAGTGTTTTGTAGGTGTTGTAAATGGTTTTTAGAAACATATTAGGGTTTATAGGATTCAGGGTTTCTTAAGGTTTAGGGTTTAGGGTTTCTTAGTGAGTTAGCTCTAGGATTTAGGGTTTTACGTTATGGTTTAGGGCTTAGGATTTTTTTTAGGTTTAAGATTTTAGGTTCTGGGTTTTATCTTTGTTTTTAGGGATTGGGGCTTTAGGTTTTTTCGGTTATTGTTTTTTAGGGTTTTATAGGTTTAGGGTTTAGGGCATAGTTTTTTTTTTTTAATGTTTTTTACCGTTTAGCGTATATGATTTATTACTTTATAGGGTTTAGAGCTTAGAGTTTTTTATGTTTACAGGTTTTTGGGTTTTTAAGGGTTAAGTGGTTCTTAGGGTTTAGGATTTAGGGATTAGGTTAAGGGTTTTCCCTAATTTTTTAGGGTTTAGGGGTTTTTGGTTAAGGGTTTTCCCTAGTTTTTTAGGGTTTAGAGGTTTTTATTTTTTAGGTTAAGGTTTTTTAGGATTTTATAGGTTTAGGGTTTAGGACTTAGGGTTCTTTTGTGTTTTTTAGGGTTTAGCATTACTATTTAGAGCAGCTTAGAGTTTTTTTAGGTTTAGGGGTTTTTAAGGGTTAAGTATTTCTTAAGGTTTTTTAGGGTTTAGGGTTTACAGAATTGTAGGATTTAGGGTTTAGCGCTTAGGATTTTGAAGGAGTTTTGAATGGTTTTTAGGATTTATTTTAGGGTTTCTTAAGGTTTAGAGTTTAGGGTTTCTTAGGGTATTAGGTTTAGGATTTAGAGTTTTAGTTTAAGGTTTAGAGTTTTAACTTAAGGGTTTTATCTAGGTTTTTAGGGTTTAGGGTTTTGGGTATTTTAGGTTAATATTGTCTAGTGTTTTATAGGTTTAGAGTTTAGGGCATAGGGAATTTTTGTGGTTTTTAGCGTTTAGCATATATGATTTTGGGCTATATAGGGTTTAGAGCTTACTGTTTTTTAGGTTTAGCGTTTTTTAGGATTTTAACGGGTTTTAAGGGTTAAGTGTTTCTTAGGGTTTTTTAGCGTTTAGGGTTTAAGTTTTAGGTTTTTTTTTGTGTTTTTTACATTAAGGGTTTAAGGATTTTTAGGATTTAGGGTTTAGAGCTTAGTGTTTTGTAGGCGTTGTAAATGGTTTTTAGGGTTTATATTAAGGTTTATAGGATTTAGTGTTTCTTAAGGTTTAGGGTTTAGGGTTTCTTAGGGTTTTAGTTTTACGATTTAGGATTTTAGGTTAGGCTTTAGGGTTTAGGGCTTAGGTTTTTTTTAGGTTGAAGGTTTTAGGTTATGCGTTTTATCTTGGGTTTTAGGTTTTTTCGGTTAAGGTTTTTTAGTGTTTTATAGGTTTAGGATTTAGGGCATAGGTTTTTTTTTTTTTGTGTTTTTTAGGGTTTAGCATGTATGAGTTAGGGATTTATAGGATTTAGAGATTAGTGTTTTTTAGGTTTAGGGGTTTTTGGGTTTTTTAGGGTTTTTAAGGGTGAAGTGTTTCTTAGGGTTTTTTAGGGTTTAGGGTTTAGGGCTTAAGTTTTTTTTGGTGTAGGGTTTATGGATTTTTAGGATTTAGGGTTTAGAGCTTAGGGTTTCGTAGGAATTTTGAATGGTTTTTAGGGTATATTGTAGGATTTATAGGATTTAGGATTTTAGGTTAGGGTTTTGGGTTTAGGGGTTAAGATTTTTTAAGGTTTACGATTTTAGCTTAAGGGTTTTATCTAGGTTTTTAGGGTGTAGGGCTTTGGGTATTTTAGGTTAATATTTTCTAGGGTTTTATAGGTTTAGAGTTTAGAGCTTAGGGAATTTTTGTTGGTTTTAGCGTTTAGCATATATGATTTTGGGCTATATAGGGTTTAGAGCTTCCTGTTTTTTAGGATTTTTACGGGTTTTAATGGTTAAGTGTTTCTTAGGGTTTTTTAGGGTTTAGGGTTTAAGGTTTAGGTTTTTTTTTGTGTTTTTTGCATTAAGGGTTTAAGGATTTTTAGGATTTAGGGTTTAGAGCTTAGTGTTTTATAGGCGTTGTAAATGGTTTTTAGGGTTTATATTAAGGTTTATAGGATTTAGTGTTTCTTAAGGTTTAGGGTTTAGGGTTTCTTAGGGTTTTAGTTTTA
>JAJOOS010004138.1:0-19708 GCA_029582725.1 Solanum chiquidenum | reverse complement strand
GCAATCACTAAGTATTTAATAATATATTCATGTTATACTAAATTATATTACTTGAAATAACAATCACGTAGGTTTACGATGAATACTCAAGTGTCCAAAATTTGCAATTAGTGAAAGAAGTAGCACTTGGACCTGAATCTCAAGTACTGACAATGAATAAGTATTGTGTCAATGGCTTTAAGTTTCAAACTGAAGAAGTTTCTAGGAACAAGAAATTAAATAATAGCGGTGTCTACATACAAGGTGATATTGATGGTACTAGTCAAACTATTGAATATTATGGTGTCATTCAAGAGATTATTGAAGTGAGGTATTCAGGTTGGCCTAAGAAGAAGATTGTATTATTTCGGTGTGCGTGATTTGACCCATCACATAGAGGCACAAAGGTGGACCATCAACATAATATAATTAAAGTTAAGCACACCAGGAAATACAGAAGTTATGATCTTTTTATTATTGCACAAAATGTTAAACAAGTGTATTACGCTTCATATCCATTGCGTAGAGACAAAGCTGATTGGTGGGTTGTTATAAAAAGTAAGCCTGTGGAAAGAATTAAAATTGACAATGTCTTAGATGTGGCGTATCAAAATAATGTTGCAATTATTCAACAATAAGTTGATGTTGAATTGGAAACCACACTACAACATCATCAACACATATTAGAAGAAGTATCTGATGATGAGATACTGAATGTTGAGGAAGAAATATCGGAGAATGAGGAAAATGAATCATTTGATGATGAAGAATGGGACGATAATGAAAATGAAACAACTGAGGAGGAAGAATGGGAGAATGATGGAATTGAAACAAGCGAGGAGGAATAGTGTAGAATGAAAGCTAGCTAGTATATATATGTAAGTTATTTTGCTAATTTTATTGAATTTATGATTTATATATATATTATACATGTAAATTTGCATAAAGATGTTATCAGGCGGTGAGAGTGATAGACAACGCGAGCATCTTGGAGTTAGCCAGACTAAACAAGCTAAAAAGAAAAAGTCTAAGAGACCCATAGATCCTGAGGATATTACAGGATCTATTTCTTCTTTGCCAAAGCGCATCAGCCATAATACTCATATACTTGTTGTTCCGTTTGGTACGGCGAATCCTCGGAAATATTATCTTAATTACCGTCGACCAGTAGGTGCTTCCTCTACTTCACAGGCAGTGCCTTCAGCACGCTACAAGAACCTACCTTTACATGCTATTCATCGAGGACCACCCTTATCGGAAGGTAATCCATCTCCCACAGGTGCATCTCCTCAGTTATCTACTATGAGGATTAGAGATTCTAGTAGCGAGCAGTCAGATGCTATGGATGTTACGCCTCCATTGACTCAGCGTTATGTGCATCCTGATGTATCACCCTCATCTACAGCTACACCTAGTGCTACTCCAGATGAGATGCTTCCTCTAGTTCCTGGCCAGAAGGACAGACTTGGTAGAGTCATGATTGAGCCGGATGGATCATCGTAAGTTTCTTTTGTTATCTATTTGTTAGTTTATTTTATTTATTTCTTATACTTTAATATATTATTCATGAACTAACATATTTATTATATTTTTTGCAGGTGCCATCCGGCAAAGGATGTTGCCCGGGATTTAAAAGACTGTGTTAGGAGACTATATACACAGGCTTATCACTCTTGGGGAGAGATCCCAAACAGTATACGCCAGGCGATGTTTAATAACTTTAAGGTATATATTTTTTAGTTAAGTTTAGTGTACTTTACTTTTTTTCACTATCAATCTAATTAACGTTATTCAATTTTTTTTATTCAGACTATGTGTACTTAGGAGCCAAGGCACAATCATGTCCTTTCAACCACATTTGAGAGGAAGGCATCCGCCAGACTGTTTGTCTGGCTAAAGAAAGTTCGAAATAGTGTTGAACGTCCGAATTGGATGTTGCCACATGTTTTTGATGATCTGGGTCGATATTGAAACATAGACAAGTTTAAGGCAATATCAGATCAAGCCAAAATGGCTAGAGGCAGTCTTAAGGGTGGCTCGTTGCACACCGGAGGTGCAAAGTCTGTTGGAACAATTGCAAGAGAATTGATATATATCATTATAAATTTCAGTTTTTTATTTATAGGAAAAGAATTGGGACGCACTCCCATTGCACCGGAGGTTTTCAAGAAGACTCATGTCAGGAAGAAAGAAAATGAGTCGGATCCGGATGTGTGGGTGGAGGAAAGAGCCGAACAAACTTTTGTAAGTTATTTATTATGAATAATATATATTAATCATGAATATATTTATGATATGTATATATATTGATGTCAAATTTTATAATTAATATGCAAAATGAGTTTCAACATTACGTCGCTGAGAATCTAGATAGTTCGATCGAAATGACACCTAAACTTTCCACCCAGATCTGGAAAGAAAAAATGGTATGGGGGACACACAAGGGTAGAGTCTATGGTCTAGGCTCTCGAAACAATGTAAGACGACTCTAGTCAGGCTTAGAAGGAATTGGATCATCAAGTCAAGCCGAGACACTTGATGGTGTTCAGATTGTTGTTATGTCTGATCAAATAGCTAAACTTACAGCGGCACTGGCAGAGTCGGAGCGGAGAAGAGTAGTTGAACAAGAAATCATGAGCAAGACCGTTCATCAAATCCAAAAACAAGTGATGAACCTCGATCGTGGACTACTTCGGCTCCCGAGGAAAGCGACGACTACAGTATTGATAGTGAGGATGATTGTGTAGGATCCACTCCCTAGTTTACATCGGTGAACTTTTATGAATTTTTTGTAATTTTGAAACAAATTTTGAACCAAATTTTGAAAGACTTTATAAGTCTTTAAATTTTGATTTAGATACTTTCGCATGTTATTTTAAGTTTCATGTTTTACGTTTTGTGTAGATTGTTTATAATTGTGTGTTTGATTGGGCTGAATAGTATATATCAATTGAATTGAATTGAATTACAGCTGGGCAGCAGAATTCTGCTGTCAAAAAAATTGCAGAAAAAGCGACGGACAACATGGTTTTGTCCGTCACTTTTCTGGGTTTTAATTTTTTTAAAACCCAAAAAAGTGACGGACAGGGTCCTTTTGTCCGTCGCTTTTCTGGGATTTTCAAAAATTGAATTTCTTCAAAAGTGACGAACTGCGTTGCCTTTTAGAAAAAAAAATTAAAATATAGCGACGGAGTCCGTCGATTGTTTAAAAAAAATACAAAAAAAATAATTCAAAAATGCGACGCGGTCCGTTGCTTTTGGAAATGCGACGCGGTCCATCGCTTTTGGAAAAGCGACGGACATAATTGCGTCGCATTTCCGTCGCTTTTGGCCAAAAAAGCAACGGACTGCGACGCTTTTGTCCGTCTCTTTTTTGCAGTTTCTTAGTAGTGAATTGCACGGGTCTGGGCAAAAGGGCTGGACGACAACAATAGAAAAATAAATTCTAACAAATCGACCAGAAGAGTCTTCACGAGCTGGTATGTGAGCCAGATCTCACCGAAAATTGTCATATTTGATCGGCACGTGAGAGCGCTTGAGGTGATATTTTTTTGTGGTTCTAGCTGGAGTTTGGTCTCCTGAGCTTTCTGAGCCTCGTAGTGGTGTTGGTTTTCGCACAACACCGCAAAATAAAAATTGACACAGATCAGTCCCAACAACCATCGAAAATTGATGCACGATGACTTGTTTCTTCCCTTGAATTTTCTCACCAATGCTCTGATTCCATGTGAGAAACATAGGAGAAAAATATTATTGAATTGTTGATTGACATTATTACACGGAGACCTTATTTATAGACACTATAATACAACTGAATATTATTTCTATTCCTATTCTAAGTAGAATTGTGTACACCTATTCTTATTCTAACAGTCTCTCTTAGAATAGGCTAAAACGATTTAATATAGGAATTAAAAGAATGGAAAAAGATCAAAAAGACCCTGAAGGAAAAACTGTCGGCAGCTTCTACGAGGGCCATCTATGGTATGTGGATTGGACTACGGGTCGTAGATTCGTCTCATAAATATCAAGCCTAAATATTGGGTTTCAGAAGTTTGATCTAAGAGACCCATTTACAATACAAAATTCCATTTACGAGTCGTAAATGTGGTTGGTAAAAAGATAAAAACCGAGTTTTAGGACTTTGATCCATAAGCTCATCTACAACCCATAAAAAAATCTACGACCCATGGTCCTTGCTCGTGAAATTCAGGCTAAAGTTCCAATCTCTGAAGTTGATCTACGGATTCCATCTACGGTTCGTGGTTCCATTGGCGTCTGTAAATCCCATAATTTCTGTAGACTTAAGTTTCTGGACTTTCAAGATCTGATCTGGACTTTAGAACTTCTGGGGTGTTAAGACCATCTTTGCCCCAATTGTTTAGTACTTCCCTTATGCTACCTGGCATCACCCACCTGATTCCCCTCGGGTTGATGAAGATTTTCCATATCTGATCTGTCACTTACAATGTAAAAGAAGATGGTTGGTTGTCCCATGTCAATACTGCTTCTTTGGCCACCAGTGATGTCAAGAATGCTACTTTGAAATAGAATCTTGGACTCTCCAGATCAACTTCCATGGCCAGCAGCACACTATTCTTGGACAAGTTCTGTTCTCTGTATGCATCTCTCACAGAAAAATTGTTTATTCCTTTTCTGAAGGTTTGCATAAGTTGTAGATGTCTGGATATATTTGTTTCAATGGTCCTCCCAAAAAGATAAGTAAGTTCCAAAAAAGAATGTTGCAAGCTTGTGGTTTTCACCTGATATTTTGATGTTTAATTTATCTATTGCTAAGCTCAGCTAATACAATCTTCAAGTTGTCCAAAACGAGTTAATCCTCCACACACTTTTTCATCCCTTGACTGCAATTTCTCATACCTATCCTCTTATGTTATTACCAAACCACACAGTCCATCATCCATGAGGGGGGTTGGCAGTGTGATTTTCTGGGGTTCACAGCGGGATATTGGTGAGGTTACAGGGAGTTCAGTAGCTGGAGAAGTTGAAGACGGTGATGGAGGGCACAAAAAGCTAGTGGAACTTTTGGATTTATGCTCTCAATAATATTGACCCTTTAACCAGAGAACTCTGTTGGTTTTTTCTTTTCTAATGAGATGATGGTAAAGTGTGTTGAGTGAAAGTAGACAAGGAAGGGAAGTAAATTTTCTTTGACATTGTACTACTTTCAACCATGAATGGTGATTAGACCTCGGTGCGATTGTAGCATAATTTCTTGTTGGTTTTAACCCTCACCTTCCAAAGGCCAATTGTAGCAATTTCTCATCCCCTATTGAACCATATTCACAAGAGTTTTACCTTTCAAATCTAAAGAATCATTATGTGATATAGGAAAGCTCCTAGGTGTTATGACTTGTAACGAGCAAAGTTTTCGACTGTTAATTTCTATTATAGATTTGATTATGCAGTAATTGTTTTGGTTCAGTTTACTATTGGTAGTCATTGTCTATCTAATGGTTAGGTGATAGCCTCCTTTGTTACTTGATAACACCGTAACAAATAACAAAACGATTGGAATATTATAACAATGGCTACTCTTGTTTTAATTTCTCGTTCTCTATGTAACCTTCATGGGGACACTGCTATCTTCTTTGTTGGGTTGATATTTTACTCTTGCAATTCTTTTCATTGTATTCTGGTCTGAACTTTATCTTCTTGTCAGGATTCTATATTTCATAACTGACTCCTCTCTCATTTTTACAGCTTCCGGCTCCTGTCGATAATAGCCTTGGACATAATACACATCTCAAGCCAAAAGTTGGAGCTGCTGGAGATATCATCTACTTCATCTATTCACTTCTTTTGAAGTCAGGATTGTTAACGCTGCATGAATTAGATGTATGATAAAGAAAATTAAGATTCCATGAATATATCATGTATAAGAGTAATACTTGTTATTGTTGAACTAGACATAGGAAATTTAGTAGCTTATTTTATTGTTACTTCGTATGTTACTGCTGCAATGCTAGATAATGTGACTGAACAAATGGGAGAAACAGAGTTGTTGTAATGGCTACTGCTTCTGATGCAACTTGGGCGGCTATTGCTTGTTGTATCATGATAATTCGATTCACTGCAAAAACATACTGTGATGGAACTATAAGAAGACTATCTTAGTAAACACCAGTAAGTAAGACTATAATTTCTGGTAATGATGTCAAAATTTGCTAGGCTCAAAATTACACCTTAAGATGATGTAACACAGTCATATGCAAAATATAGTAACAAGATCGGGGTCAAATTCTACATGGAATAAGGAGAAATACTATAGATTGGACGAATACTTGATTAACAGTAATTTCAATTCCGTGAAAGTAGAAAATATTTAATTTTTATCTAAAATCTAAGATTACATAAATAACTTTGAGTTATTCTATATGATTAAACATTAAGATTGTGTCTCTTCAATGAATGTCTCATTCTTGTTTTTTATGCAATCATAAATAATTGGATTTTTAGATATGCACTTAGTCTCTACACCATCACTCAATCTTTTCCAAGAGCATTGAACGATTTATCTCAATATGATCTTCCCAAATCTACACGAGTTATTTAGATAAGGGTTGGTGGTTTAGCACCTGGAGTTTATGCAAATTATTCTTATCAAATCCCAATTTGATTTTGTCAAGTAAAGCTAAAATATTATGGCGTAGATTGATGTTTGCAACCAACCAATCAAGAAAAAAACAGTTTCATATCCTAATTCTCAATAATCATATGACAAACGAAAACTTTATGAATGTTACACCCCCTATTAGGTCACAATCTCACTAGAGGATTTAGTTATACATAATGTGTCGAACTTTATATAAAAGAGTACAATAGTATATAAAAAGTACTTTCTAGACAAATATGGACTAAGCCGAGTAATACAACAACATACCCATAGTAGAGTCACACAAAATGGACAGATAGAGTGTACATAAACCTTACCTTAGTAGAGAGGTTGTTTCCAATAGACCTCAACTAAACCGTAATAGCTAATAATTTGAAAATCTCCAATTCATAAGTCAGTAAAACAAACCCATGGGGGATCATTCATAAAGTTCCATCACTTGCATTGCAACAACCTTGCAATTTAGTTAGTAATTACAAAGTTCAAAAGTAGCTAAACATTGGTCAAGGAAAATCAGAATACAGCTTCGTTTTAGCAGAAAAATTGTTTGTCCACAATATGCACATGTGAAAAGATGTCTGCTTTTAATACAGTATAGGAACAATGTATAGGAATAAGGTCCACAAAATGTCGTCAGTATATTCAATTGAAATTATCAGAATTGTGTATGATCCAGGATAGTTACAATATTAATATAAATAAATAAATAAATATAAATCATCATCATATCATATCATATATCATATATCATATATCATATCATCATATATCATATATTATTAAAAGTGGGAACACCACAAATGAAAAGTTGAAATACCAAAATGCCCTTGTAAAATTAAATGAGTACTCTATTAAAAATTTTAAAGGTAAAAAAGTCTGATTTTTTCCATTATTTTTTCTCTTTTTTCACTAATTCTTTTCATTTCAATTAATTAGAAGTCCAAAAGTTCAGGTGATGTGGGCAACATCTTATAAACAAAAGTACAGAGATCACAATTGATCTTACATCCGTTTCTCAGGCAAAATGGTGAGTCTTATTTTGAGTTTGAACTTCTTTTTCATTCCCTCTATTAATATTTTGTTCAATTTTTCGAGCTTTGTTCTTAAAATTTCTCTATTAAGAACTTATCTTTTTTCCTAACTTTTCATAGAGTTTTAGGTATCTACAAATGTATATTTAGTTTTGATATGAAATTGTTGGAAAATATGGGTATTAGAAACAGAGGTTAGAGGCTATTTGAAGGAATTGTTTTTCCCATCATATGAAGGGATTATCGTACACAAGCGCAAATAAGATTAGATTTGTTGTGCACATGAAATACCTTTTTTATATATCAAATGAACATGACATGAGGTAAAATAATTTCATAGTCTGTATTTAATTTTTTATGAATATTTTATTTCTACAAATAATTTATTTTTTTTGTGTATGAAAAATGTGATGAACATATCTTTTGATATCTATATTTCTTGTTTAACAATGATGATTTAGTTTTGATATCGAGCAGGATTGTTGTATACGGATATTGGGTTCATGATTATCATGATCACAAATTCTTCCACTTTGAATCTTCAGGTAATTGTTATTTTAATTTTAAGATTGTCTTTCTTCTTTTTTCCATCTCTATTTTATTTTAATTTTTTTGGTGAAAACGTTTTAGTTCTTATTGTTAGGGTTTTGCCCTGATTTTCTTACCATAATTTAAGATTTATTTTTCCTTAAAGAAAAGACAAAACATTACCATAAATGTTTTTACTTTTCCTAAAAGGAAAATATAATATTCTTTTATATTTGGTTTATTCTCTCCTTTTAGGACTCCTTTTCTTGTAGGAAAGGTTTTAGGACTCTATAAATATAGGTTTGTTTCTTCTAACACAACAACAAGAACATCCACAATGTAGTCGTTTAAGAGTTTAGTTTATGGGGAGATTTATTCTCTCAATAGTTTTAATATTTTTCTCTTATATTAGTTTCTATATAATAATATTATGTTTTCAGTATAAGTTTTTGTCGTCTGATTTATCAACCATATGATATGCAATTGTAAGCTTCCGCATGACGCCCTAATTACCCTTCAGAACCCAACACTTATACCATGAAACTTATTTTTTCATATTTGCCCTTTTTTTCATTTATCAGGTACGTTTCTTTTAAATTTCTCAACTTTTTAAATATAGGTAGTACGAATACTCTTTGCAAAAATAAATAAATATTATATACAAAACAAAGACAAAGATATATAATTCATTCCCTTTTGGATCAAGTTATCGTGAATTTTTATTTTTATTTTAGGATTAGATTTTGCTCGATTCAAGAATCTCTTAATATACTTTCTAATTAGTTCTTATATTTGGATAATTAATACTACAGAATAGTAATTATGTAGGAATAAAAGGCTAGAGAATTTACATAATCTCAAAAGTATCTAATTATGAATATATGTTGTAATCAATATGATGCAGTTAGAGAACATTATTACTATGATAAATAGTACTAATATATCATATCATCATACCATATATCATATATTATTAAAAGTGAAAAACTCCGATCTTTAAAGTTGGATTACCATTTTTCCCCTCCACTAAATTAAAATCTAATTAATTAATAAGATTTTAATTAAATAATGTCATAAGTTGAAGTCCAATAACTTCACTTTAATTCTATAATAACTTATTAATTTTTAACTAGATAATAAAACAATGATTATTAACATATGAAAACCTTCACTGCTAATAATATTTAGCCACTTCAAAACTAAATCAGTCACAAAAAGTATTACAATGTCCCATGTATTACCTCTCATTAAATGATTTGCTTGCACTATTTAATATTTGTCTGCCGCTTAATCGAATACCTAATATCTCAAAAGATTAATTTATCAAGTTAAACTTTTCTTTATTTTGGAGAATTCGAGAAGTTATTCCATAATTTGAAGGGATTGTAATATTTAATGTGTATATTAAATGAAATGCCAAAGAAATGAAAGGTATGTTAATTAATTTTAGAGTAAATTTTAGGAATAACAAACATAAAAATTATCTGATTTGTATAAATCGCAGGCATCTGATTTGTAGAAAGTCATAGCAATTTGTATAAATTGGACGTCTGTGTCTATGAAAATTATGTTTGTATATGTATATGTTATTTGTGTTAGGATAGAGTTACGAGCGAGATTAGGAGAGAGAGGAGAGAGACGAGGAAGAGATCGAGCACTACAACAAAAACAACTTTTAGCGGCAATAAATAGACACATTAATAAAGAGTGTTAAAGTCTTTACCGGCATTAGTTAAGTGTCATTAGATCCAATGTCGCTAAAGCCTTTAGGGACATATACAAAGAGTGTTAATTGCCGCTAAAAATACATATTTAGCGGCAATTGCTAATTAATTGCCGCTAAAGCTCATTTTTTATGTAGAGAGTGAAGAGTGATGAATTGTATATGTATAAAGCGAAAGAGAGAGAAATGCAAAAGAGAACTGAGTAGAGGAAGATTTGTATTAGTATAATTATAAGTGTATAAGACGGAGAGATATGTATTTGTATCTGTATATACAGTCTCTCTCGATTTATACAAACACAAACACAATTTATACATTTGTTTTTGTATAAAAATGAGAGAGGCAAGGGAGAGAGTTGGGAGTGGCGAGAGAGATCCAGGGGAGGCGAGAATGATAATGTGTTTGCTACGAATTGAAATTAAATGAAACTGCAGTTATAACATTTATTTTGAATTAATAATTTGTTATAAATTATAATGCACAATTTTACCTTAATTTTATTATGCCTATCACTCCTGCATAAAAGAAGTTCTATAAAAATAAAATTGATTAACCACTTGACATGTCAATTTTTATTTTGTTAGCTTATTTTTTCTATCGTGTAGTCTCTTCGCATTCACTTTTCACTTTGCAATTTTTTTGTAGAACATTATGAAACTGTACACTTGTGTTAATTTTTAAATTTATTTTTCTTACATTACCCTTATTTGTTGTCGCCTTCCTGCTTTCTGTCCAACATTATCAAGTTGACCTTTTAATTATTATAGTCCACATTCGCAACATGTAAGAGGCTGAGATCAACGAAAAGATGAGAGCAATGTTGATTGATTGGTTGATTCAAGTTCACCATAAATTTGAACTTAATTAAAAAAAATGCTTCACATCATAATCAACATTATTATGGTGAGAGATTGCATTAATCAAGAAGTACTCATAACCTTCAAATATGAAGAAATTTGAGCCCTGAGGTATATTTCTAAAGCTTACATCAAATAAATACAGTATGAAAGTCTTTTGCCATATGGCTACTTGTGGCTAAAGCTAATAATTTTTTGAATGAATTAATTTGATTTTCCATGTCAATAACTTTGTGTGCATTTCAGAAAAAACTTACACTCATGATCAGGTGTTAATCATATAGAAACAAGTTTTTGGACAATTGAAATGGTACCTCATAATCCCAACACCTTACGCGTTCCTCGTGCGTTTAATTTCAAACGCGTTTGATGATGATTTTTTTTTTCACTTTTTTTGAAAGTTGAACTACGAAAAATATATAGATAAGAATATAATTTTACTAATTCACTCGTTAAAAAACTTTTTCGAAATTTACAAACAAATATGAATTGATGTTTTCTTGATTTAATAAGATAAATAACTAATATGAGACAACTATTTTTATTAAGAAAATTAATTAATATAGAGAGTATTATTTTTTAATAATTTTATTCGACTTGGACCTAACTTTATTGAATGATACGTGGCACAACAGAAATTTTGAATGTGAGGCACATATTTTATAACGTTCAATTTCCAAGAAGCATCTAATCGGTACAACTATTTTACCGTTATGTACAACCAACCACTCACAACCTTTTCTTCTCTTCCTCCTTTCAGTATATATACTCACTCCTCCTTCTATGGAGGCATCAAGAACAATAACAATGGAGTTTTTCACTATTCTTCTCTTCCTTCTCTTTCTATGGTGGCATCAAGAACAATGGGGGTTTCCAAACCACTCATAGCATCACTTGCAATATATATCTGGAGGCATCAAGAACAATGGAGGTTTTCAATCCAACTGACTATTCTTCTCTTTCTATGGGGGTTTCAATATCCTCCTCCTTCTCCTCTCATCTCCTTCTTCCCTATCTTTCAATCTACCCACGAACCCCAACACAACTGTACACTAAATTCATATTTCCTCAAGGGCTTTTACCAATTTCCGATGATGAAACATTTGAAGTTTTACTGGAGAATCCTTGAATATTTGGTTTATTACGCTTAGAAGGTAGCTGATTCTTGGATCGATTACTGATTTGAAGTTAAGAGATTCTTTGTGTGGTTAAATGTGAATGAGATCCTTGAAGTTAAGCTTCATTAACAAGAAGCTTGATATCAAACAGTTTGAAACTCTTCATTCTTGTTTGGCGTTGTGTGGAGAACCATTGTCTGGGAGCATTTACTTTCTACTTGCCGGGACAATGGTTTGGCCTTGTGTGGAGGACCATCTCTTAGACATGTGATTTTCAAGTTCCATTCTGTTTTTCTAAAAATGTATTTAGATATTCTTGATCAAGTTGTTTCAACATGGTTCTTCTCTTCAGTGATGGTCAATAGGGATATTGATGTGTAAAATGTGAGTGAGCCCCTTCATGGAATAAATAATTGTGTAAGGGAATTGAAAAATTGTTGTGTCTGGCAAGATTGTGTATATTGTAGACTAAACACTAGCACCTAAACTGCACAACAAATATTCCTAGAAGCAGAAATTAAGATCTGTAAAGGGCAATAAGGAAAGAAATATTGGACTTGAGGGGTTTGGAAGGAAAGTAACAACAATCTTTAATGTTGTCCTCTATAGAGGTGCCCTAAAGAAGAAGGGGAAAGGAGAGGGGATTATAATAATAACATTTGCATATCTTAGTTTCATTGTCAAACCATGCCGCTGATTAAGATGAAGTATGGTGTATCTATTAAGATGACACATTTTCATGAGCAGGATTATGAATGGATTAGACGCGGGATGCTATTTCCATTACTGGAAGATGTAGACAGGTTTGTGCCAGTTATATATATGTTCTAACTTTGGTATAAATTTTTGGTACTGTCTAGGTATGGTAAAACTTTGCTTTGTTTAGGTTGCAGGGGCAGACTGACTTGAACGACCGCACGCCTGTTGATCTTCGCTCTGCCATAGAAGAGGTGTTTCTTGCTGATAGTGGTGTTGTTGAGATGTTGATGGTTGAAATAAATGCAGCAGCTAGTAATCTAGCCCATCTTCGGTCTCTTCCCCGAGGAGTGTTCGAGGCCTGTGATTCAAATCAGGACTAAGAGTGTAACTCTCCGAGTCAGGCACGTTTCTGTTGAGTAAATATTGAATAAATAATTGTTGTGTGAGTAATCCCTTCATGGAATAAATAACTGTGTGGATGAGGAACATCTCTGAGACAGGTAATTTTCAAATTCCATTCTGTTTGAGTTCCGTGTGGATTTCCCATCGTCTGGGAGTATTTACTTTCAAGTTGGGTTTATTAACAAGAAGCTTGATATCAAACAGTTTGAAACTCTTCATTCTTGCCGGGACAATGGTTTGGCCTTGTGTGGAGGAACATCTCTGAGATGGGTGATTTTCACATTACATTCTGTTTGATTCATTGTTTTTTTCTAAAATTGTATTAAGATATTCTTATCAAGTTGTATGGTTCTTCTCTTTAATTAGGGTTAATATTGATATTGCTGTTTAAAATGTGAGTGAGCCCTAATGGAATTAATAATTGTGTAAGGGAATTGAAAAATTGTATGGCAAGATTGTGTATATGGTTCTATCTTGTAGACTAATCACGCACCTAAAATGCACAAAGAAGCATAAATTAAGATCTGTAAAGGGCAATAAGGAAAGGAAAAATTGGACTTGAGGGGTTTGGAAGGAAATTAACAATAATCTTTACATATGTTAGTTTCATTGTCAAACCATGTCGCTGATTCTTTAATGGGGTCCTCTATAGAGGTTCCCTAGAGAAGAAGGGGGAGGGGAAGGGGAATATTACATAGGTGGGATTATAATAATAACGTTTGCATATCTTAGTTTCATTGTCAAACCATGTCACTGATTAAGATGAAGTATGGTGTATCCACTAAGATAACACGTTTTCATGAGCAGGATTATGCATGGATTAGAAGCGGGATGCTATTTCCATTTCTGGAACATGTAGACAGGTTTGTGACAGTTGTATATATGTTTTAATGTTGATATAAATTTTTGGTATTGTCTGCGTGTGGTGAAACTTTGCTTTGTTTAGGCTGCAGGGGCAGACTGACTTGAACGATAGCATGCTTGCTGATCTTCGCTCTGCCATAGAAGCCATAGAAGAGGCGTTTCTTGCTGATAATGGTGTTGTTGAGATGTTGATGGTTGATATCAAACAATTTGAAACTCTTCATTCTTGTTTGGCATTGTGTGGAGTACCATCTCTGAGACAGGTGATTTTCAAGTTCCATTCTGTTTGATGTATTGTTTTTCTAGAAATGCATTTAGATACTCTTGTATTTCCAGTTGTTGCAAGTCTTTATTCTATTGTAGAGAAATTTTTTTTACTCATGGACTCTTGGTTTACTCATTGTTTCTTGTCTTGTCTCCCTGACTAACTTTGACAGAGAAATTGTTTTTACTCATACTACTGCTCAATCTTCTTTGCAACAAAAGATAAATAAAGAATAGACAGAATTTGTTATCTGGATGCTTTCTCCTTTTCTAGGTTTTACTCATCATTGTTGTTTTACTTTCTTAATTAAGAATTTACCTCAACAGAATGCCAATTTTCTGTGAAATTTATTGAGAAGAAAGGACAAGTAGTGACACAGGCTGTTTTCCTTAGTTAACGTTAACTAAAGATAAAAATGATGGTAGCCTTCTCAGAGAATTGTTGTTTCCCTTAGCTAATGTTAACTAAAGATAAAAATGATGGTAGCCTTCTCAGAGAATTACTCTCTATCTGGTTGGATGAAACCATTACTCAACACCATATTATCAAGGTTGGCAAACTTCATTCACGCTATAATTTCATCTCAAATGATGTTTTGGGATACCATTGCTTGAAATTTTGGATCATTCTGGACAGTTAATAGCTGAGCACTTCTATTGATATTAGATATGAAAATCTCTACAACAAGTCATCATACAATCCTTGAATGTCCGTCATTTGTGCAGTTGTGCCTTTATTCACCGGTAAAAGAAGCTGGTTGTTATACTGATGAAATTACTGTCGTAACTCTTAAGCATATTATTTTCTAATGACCTATCTGAAGAGATTACGGAAAATGCATAGGATTAATTGGTTTTCTTGATAAGTTAAATGTGGAGAACTAAAATTGAATAACAGTTGTAGAGTTCATTTTTCTTTTTTGATAATGGTAAAATTCGATATATTAACACGTATACTATATCAACTGTACTGCAGTCCCCCAAAAATAATAAACAATTACAAAAAAAAAGGAAGCCTTCCTATCTATATTTCTTCTTACTGTTGTCTAAAACATCTAAAAATATCTTCTGTTTCTGTTAAACATTCCTATTTACACCAAGGACTTTACCAAGCTTTGTAAAATGTTACTCTCTTTCCGATGATGGAACCTTTGAAGTTTTACTAATTTGTTATGTGGAGTTTGAATATTTAGTTTATTACGCTGATAAAGTTTACTGGGTCGATTTCTGATTTAGAAAAATTGAAGATAAGAGAGTCTTGTTGTGGTAAAATGTGTGGAGTATTTACTGGGTCGATTACTGTGTGGATTTGCCATCGTCTGGGATTATTTACTTTTAAGTTGGGTTTATTAACAAAAAGCTTGATATCAAACAGTTTGAAACTCCTTGTTCTTGCCAGGACAATGCTTTGGCCTTGTGTGGAGGACAATCTCTGAGACAGGTGATTTTCTAGTTTGATTTATTGTTTTTCTAAAAGTGTATTAAGATATAGTTGATTAAGTTGTATAAGAGGCATAAACAATCTTTATGAGTTTTTACCATTTATATTCTCTGGTCTCGCATATATCAACATGGTTTTTCTCTTAATATTGATATTGTTGTGTAAAATATGAGTGAGCCCTGTATGGAATAAATACTTGTGTAAGGGAATTGAAAAATTGTTGTTTCGCATACCAACACTTGCAAATAGTCTGGCAAGATTGTCTATATGCAATAGTGTGGAAAGATTGTCTATATGGTTCTATACTAAAACACTTGCACCTAAAATGCACAAAGAAGCAGCAGATTCCTAGAAGCCGAAATTAAGATCAATAAAGGGCAATAGGGAAAAGGAAAAATTGAACTTGAGGGGTTTGAAAGAGAAAAGGTTGGAAGGAACGTACCAACAATCTTTAATGGGGTCCTCTATAGAGGTGCCCTAAACAACTAAAGAAGAAGGGGAAATGAGAAGGGAATATTACATGGGAAAATGCGGAATTTGTTGACTGGCTTTGTTGACTGACTTTGACAGAGCTCTTTGTTTACTCATTGTTTTTTGTCTTGGACTCTTGGTTTACTCATCGTTTCTTGTCTCGTCTCTCGGGGGAGGGGCGGACGGCCTCGAGGAAGGGGCGGCGGGTAGCCTCGGGGCAAGGGGGTTGTGCCTCAAGGCTGGCGGCCTCAAGGGAGGGGGTGTGTGCCTCGGAGCTAGTGGCCTCGAGGAAGGGGCGGGGGTGCGCCTCGGGGCAGGCGCGGCCTCACCCTCGAGGGAGGCGTGGCCTCGAGGGAGGGTCAGCCTCAAGGCAGGCGGCGGCCTCGGGGAAGGGGGCGAGGGTACGCCTTGGGGACGGCGGCCTCAAGGCTGGGCGAAGGTGCGCCTCAAGGCTGGCGAGCCTCAAGGCTGGGGCGAAGGTGCGCCTCAGGGCAGGCAGCCTCGAGGCTGGGGAAAGGGTGTGCCTCAAGGCAGGCGGCATCGAGGTAGGGGGGAGTGCACCTCATGGTAGGAGGATTTGAGGAAAGGGTAGAGGTGCGCCTCAACACAGGTGGCCTCGAGGGATAGGGTGCCTGGGGAGGCGGCCTCGTGGAAGAGGCAGGGGGGAAGGTTGTGCCTCTAGGTAGGCGGCCTTGAGGGAGGGGTGAGGGTGCGCCTCAGGGAAGGCGGACTCAACAACTCAGGTAGGAAATGCTGAAAAGCGGCTAACGATGCAAGAGCTCTTTTCCCCTTATACGCTCTAAAAAAAGGGTATGTCGGGTTTTTGGACCCTATGTTGAGTAAGGGTTCCAAACCTTCCAAAAGTGATAGTATGTGTTCTTTCTTGGCACTCTCTTTCTATATTATGCCAACCTAAAAAGTCACACTTTAACTTCCTGCCTTGACCTAGGCCTCACATCGATCGTTCTGTCCACTGAACTCATCAATCAACCTTGACCTTGACTCTTACTACGTCCGTATATGAGTTCTTCCAAATTTCTCGTATCCTTTTTCGTGGATTAGCATCTCGAGGTCCTTTGATGGGCATAAAGAAATCGTCTTGGTAGGAACCACCAAATCGCACTTCCTAATCTACGTTCAAGCACACCAATTCCAACGGAATTTTAATTCTAAAGGGGTCGCAGGTGGAACGGAAGAGGCTGGCTGATTCGATCAAGTAGGGCTATCCCCTCTGCCTATGCAGTTAGCTCGACTCCAGGTATAGCTCTTAATGAGCATGTGCCGTAGGCGGGCGCTTGGAAGATTTCTTTCTCAATCATGAATTCAAGGAGACTTCCCCAATCGGAGAGAAGAAGAATGGCCATTCCGAGCCTGATCTTTTCAAAAAAGTGCGTACAGTACTTTTGTGTTTCCGAGCTAAAGTTCTAGCACAAGAAAGTCGAAGTATATACTCCGTTGCACGCTGGGGCGAGGGTGTGCCTCGGTGTAGGAGGCTTCGAGGAAGGGGCGAGGGTGTGCCTCAAGGTAGGCGACCTCGAGGCAAGGGCGGGGATGCGCCTCGAGGTAGGAGGCTTCGAGAAAGGGGAGGGGGTGCGCCTCAGGGTAGGAGGCTTCGTGGAAGGGGCGAGGGTGTGCCTCAAGGCAGACGACCTCGATGTAGGGAGGAGGGGGAGGGGATTTTGCCTCGGGGAAGGCGACCTCGAGAAAGGGCTTGGGGGGGGGGGAGGGGTTTGCCTCAAAGCAGGCGACCTCGAGGAAGGGCATAGGGGGGGTTGCCTCGGGGCAGACGGCCTCGAGTGAGGGCATATAGGGGGTTTGCCTTGGGGTAGGCGGCCTTGAGGGAGGGCATAGGGGGGGTTGCCTCGGGGCAGACAGCCTCGAGTGAGGGCATAGGGGGGTTTGCCTTGGGGTAGGCGGCCTCGAGGGAGGGTGTAGTGGGGGTTTGCCTCGGGGCAGGCGACCTCGAGAAAGGGGTGGGGGACGGGGGACGCCTCGGTGTAGGTGACCTCGAGGAAAGGGGTGCACCTCAGGGTAGAGGCAGGGGAGCCTGGGGCCGGGCTGCCTCAAGGCAGGGGGGTTCGCATCGTGGCAGGCAGCCTTGAGGCAGAGAGGAGGGGGGTTCACCTCGGGGCAGGGAGGAAGGGCGTTTGCCTCTGGGCAGGCAGCCTCGAGGGAGGGAGGAGGGTGGGTTCGCCTCAGGGCAGGGGACCTCGAGGGAGGGAGGATGGGTGGTTCGCCTCAGGGCGGGCGGCCTCGAGGGAGGGAGGAAGGGTTCACCTCAGAGCAGGTGGCTTCGAGGGAGGGGCGGGGGATGCCTCTTGGCAGGCGGCTTCGAGGCAGGGGTGGAGGGGTGCCCTGACCTCGAGGCAAAGGGCCCTCTTATAAAGTCAAAGAGGTGGTGGTGCGGGGGGGGGGTTCACCTCGGGGTAGGCACCCTTGAGGCAGTGGCGGGGGTTCACCTCAGGGCGGGCGTCCTTGAGGCGGTGGTGGGGGTTCACCTCGGGGCAGGCATCCCCGAGGCAGGGGCGGGGGTTCACCTAAGTGCAATCGCCCTCAAGGTAGGGGGTGGAGGGCGCCCTGGGGTTGGCGGCCTCGAGACAGGGGGCCTCATAAAGTCAAAGAAGTGGAAAGATTGGACTTTTTGGTGATGCAGGTGTTTGAAAGACGGTGCTTATTATGGAACAATGTTTCAAAGGCCCATGGTTTGTTACTCGGAGTAAAAAAGATTTTTCATGTATTTTCTTTCTTTAAGTGTTTGCTGGTGTTGGTGAACATACTCGAGAGGGTAACGATTTGTACTGAGAATGATTGAGACATTTGCCTTTCAATAAAATATTAGTGCTTTAATTATAATTTTTATTTTATTGCTTTAGTTATTATTATGAACGTTATGTGCAATTTTATTTATTAATAAATAAAATTTACATTAGTTATGTTCTAAATATACAAAAAAGGAAATGCTCATTGTTGGTCAAATTGTTGAGGAGGTTATAAACCCCACAAACATGCTTGTATGAATATCTGGTAAAATAAATAGGGAGGTTTATAAAACGAAAAATATAGATACAATCAGTTTAAGAAGGGAAAAAATAAACTATTAACCAAATGTAAAAATATTTGAAAGCCAAGATGTGAATGGATAATTTTGACTTGAGATTGACATGCAAGTTAGCTTCAATTCATGGTTAGAAAAATCCAAATGTGGCGTTATAATGCTTTTATAATTGGACATGATTATGCATTAAATTTTTAAAGACTTATTAGCAATTGATATTCCACACGTTTTACTGTATAATTATACAAGCTCAGATGTTCAGTCTTTTAGCGATATACTCTATCACTTATTCTCCTGAAAAGAAGAAGCGAAGAGGCACACGACATGCACTAAATGAATTGTTGGAAGGTGCCCTAAACAACTAAAGAAGAAGGGGGAAAGGAGAGGGGAATATTACATGGGAAATTGCGGTTTCTGTTGACTGGCTTTGACAGAGCTCTTGGTTTACTCATTGTTTTACTCATTGTTTTTTGCCTTGGACTCTTGGTTTACTCATTGTTTCTTGTCTTGTCTCTCTGACTGGCTTTGACAGAGATCCAATTCTACTGCTCAAACTTCTTTGCAACAAAAGATAAATAAGGAATAGGAGAATTTGTTATCTGGATGCTTCCTCATTTTCTAGGTTTTACTCATCGTTT
>JAJOOS010004137.1:0-24367 GCA_029582725.1 Solanum chiquidenum | reverse complement strand
AGCTATAAAGGAACAACCTAAGAACTTAGAAATAGAAGAATTAATCACTCAATTGAAAAACATTGAAATCACTCCACATAAAGAGAGATCAATAACAATTAGAAAATCACAAAAATGGACTTTCTTTCAGGTAGAAGAACAACAATCGAAGAAAGACCACGAGTAAGTTTTTCTAATAATAGAATAGGGAATAACCTTATATCAAGAATATTAACACGAAATAAACAAAAGGACAAACAAATTCAGGAGTTAAACCAAGTAATAGATATAGATAAAGACCTAAAAATATTCCAACAGAATCAGTTAAATTTACTTAATCCAAAGATCTTATCTGATACAGGATATTTTACTAAAAATAATCATCATGTAAGTCTCCTATGTTTTTCTGTATTTTTCCCTAAAAATAATATTCTATGTAAATTATGTTTGTATTATAATATGTTATTATGTTAACTATGTTAATATGTTATGTATTACCCTTAGTATATGGTTAAGCTCTTAACCTCTTAATAACAACGATGGATTAACCTGTAAATTCCTAGGATGTTTCAAGGCATTAAAAAGTCTGCGACATTAAAAGGACATCTCTATTGCCATCTCCGGGGTGGGGTTAAAGAAGAAGTTATCAAGAACACAGGTTAAGAAAGAGATATGAACGGGGTAATATAAAAAATATATATAAAAAAGGGGGGGGGGAATATAGTTAAAACTCTGAAATAAACATGATAGGACACAACGTGAGAGGAAGTACTGAGTAGGATTTACATCAATCCGCATATTTTGGCATATTTTATCTTCTTTCATTTTCGGCATTATATATATATATATAAATGAAATAATGCAGAATTATTGCTATAATATAAATTGCTCAAAACCCCATGGCAGGTGAATTGGGACTTCAAGAGGCCCTCTTAATGCCAAGCAACCAACTAAAATAATAACAATAATTGAATCTTAGACTAAGATAAATTTTTGTTTCAAATATAGGACGTAATTTACAACATTATTGTAGGCATGACACAAACAGGATGGAAATTGTTCCATTGGAAAATTGACATTTCAAAGGCTTTAATATATAAAGTAGCAATTATTTATAATTTTCAAGATCCACTTCTACATCTAATCCCCTAATTAATAAAGTGTTTAAAATCTTAATTGTATATAATTAAAAAAAATTAACATGGAAATTTACCATCAAATCCTCCCTTATTATGACTAGTAGCCTAAATTTCTCTACTATCACTAGTAATTCTCCTAGCTCACTACTAAAAAATAGGAAATTAGCTACGGGTCAAATTTATAGATAAGCAAAAAAAATTCATGTTAATCCAATTTAGCTATGGATTAGTGACAAATTATAAGAAAATTCAGTTAGCTAGACATGTTATAGTAATAAATTAGCTAGGAATAACCGACAAATTTCATAGTTTCTCATAGGGTAGGTTTCCTTTATTCAGAACTATCCCACCTATCTCATGTAGTAGACCAACACCTAACGATTTTTCATCTTTTTTATTTGGTTTATTAACTTCCAATAAGTAATAAAATCATTATTTTTTTAAAAACATATATACTAGTAATTAATAGGAGGATACTAATAAATTAGTGGTTTATACTATCAATTATTATCCTTGAATTTAATCCAACCAACAAAATCACGTTACAAGAGCATCATATGAATGTACTTGTTGTACGACCCCTTTAATTTCTATTATTTTAATGAAATATTTGAATGATTTAAGGTTCTTAAATTGCGATACATTTGTTTATTAAAACATTGACTTCATAAAGCATAATTGAATTAATCATTCAACGAATAATATACTCCTTCCATCCTATATTACTTATTCTTTTTTCTTTTCACACGCTTTTCAAAAAATTACTCCCGATATCCCAATTTATGCGACACATTTCGAATTTTGAGATTCAAATAAGTCTATCTTTAACCGTAAATTTTTCATATATCTTTTTAAATAATTTGAATTATCAATTATTGTGACTTATAGTATTTTTTATATAGTTTACAAATATATGAATTTCATTTTAAAAAAATTGAAGATTTCACGAGCAAATTCTCGGTCAAACTTAAATTGTTTGACTCTCAAAAAGTGAAATGTGTCACATAAATTGGGACAGAGAGAGTATAAATAAGAATGATATTTTTTACTGATCTATCATTAACTTTTTTTGTTGATTGGAGGTAGAGAAGTATATTTAATGGGGAGTTTAAATTTAGTAAATCATTAGTAATATTTTTTCTGAAACAAATTAAATAAGATAGAGAATAAATCATATAAAACTAACTAAAACATTTATCATGTGTATATATATATACAAATACACCTTACTACTCTAGATCCAAAATTAAGAAAAGTGGTTGTAGTTTCTCAAAAATGAGTAGCTTATCTTATTTGGGAAAAAAGCTACAACATCTTTGTAGCTCTATATTTTTGTATATGTCATGTTTATGTGGATCAACATGTTTTCTCATTTCTTCTTTATACAAATCCATTCTTTTTAAAGTTTTAAGTGAACAAGTTTTTCATACAACTTTTTTACTTCATCTTCATCTCTATTTTCGATTTTTTGATTCTCAGAAACTTGAACCCGAGACATAGTGAAGATTTTATGGCTACCAGTTTAGACCTGTTCTTCACTTGTGTTTCTTCTATTACTATTTCAAGTATGTCCACTTTAGAAATGGAAGTCTTTTCAAATTCCGAACTCATTGTTATAACATTTTTTATGTTCATAGGTGGTGAGGTCTTTATTTCTATGATTGAACTTTATTTAATAAGACCTAAGTTTAAGCCATGGAGAAAAAATAGCAAAATTGAGTCAATACTTAGCAGTAGTAATAGTACTACTTCTAGTCCAAGAAACTCGAATTTTAATAATGATGACGATTATAATATTGAGTTGGACATTGTCATTTTACCTGATTCTCCAAAATCTAATAACTCAGATAAAGATGATTTCGCGTCATCAGATAATAATCTCAAGTACCAATCTATTAAATTGCCTGGAGTTGTAACATTAGTTTATCTTCTAGTCATCAACATTGTTGGCATGTCACTAGTTGTAGTGTATTTAGCCTTTGTTTCAAGTGCAAAAGATGTACTAAGAAACAAGGGGCTAAATACCTACATTTTCGCGATTTTTACAACCATTTCATCCTTTGTTAGCTGTGGATTTGTTCCAACCAACGAAAACATGATGGTGTTTAGCAAGAATTCAGGTCTTCTTTTGATTCTCATCCCTCAAGTTCTTGTTGGGAACGCGTTATATCCAATGTGTTTGAGATTTTCGATTAGGTTGATGGGAAAATTATTCGTGTATAAGAAAAGAGAAGCTAAGTATTTGTTGAAGAATTCAAGAGAAATAGGACATCTACATTTGTTTTCTAGACAAGACTCAAGATTGTTAGTGGTTACTATGTTTGGTTTCATCTTGGTGCAATTCATATTGTTTTGTGTTTTGGAATGGAATTCTAATGGTCTCAATGGACTAAATAGTTATCAAAGATTTGTGGGATCATTGTTTCAAGTTGTGAATGCAAGACATACTGGTGAAACTATTGTTGATATATCCACTCTTTCACCACCAATTTTGGTGATGTTCATAGTAATGATGTAAGTTCATCTATTCCATTATACTTTTCTTGCAATCCTGCTTCGATAACGATTATTTTATCGAAATTAGTATTTCTACCCCCACAAAAGTGGGGGTATGATCTACATACATTCCACCTTCCTCAAATCCCATTTTTGGAATTACACTAGGCTTTCAAGGTTGTGGCCTAGTGGTCAATGAAATGACTGAGAATCCTGAGGTCTCAGGTTCAAAACTTAGCAGATAGGTGATTCTTCCTATATGTCCTAGCATTGGTGGACAGAGTAACCTGGTACTTGTTGCTAGTGTGAGGTGACAGATATTTCGTTGAATTAGTCGAGGCAGTGTAGTAAGAAAATAAAAAATAAAAATTATGAAGTCAACAAGATTTGAATACACAGCCTTAAGGAATTTTTGCAACACATTAACCACTAGACTAAACCTTTCATTTGTGTCAAGAGGTGTCAATACTTTTATATATATTTATTAAACCAAAATTTGACTTTTATATACAATGTAAATTTCCGAGGAAGGGGTGTCGCTTGACACCCCTTGGCCAAGGGCCAGGGATGGCTCCGCTCCTGAGTCGAGGTGCGCGAAAATTTGCCCGAACACCATGATCATCAAAAAAAAAATTACATTGAATTTTTTGTTGTTTAACTCGCTCCTACTTTTTCTATTCTCATTATACTAACATTTTCTCTGTTTCAATTTGTATTGTAATTTTATTTTTAAGTAGTTTAAAAAAGAATTAATTTTCTGAATTCCTAATTTGACAACTCATTGTTGTCAGTTGTCAAATGACATGTGTAAGACAAGAAGTCATAAGACATTTTGATACATTATACATAGTTTAAAGTGAATAAAAAGAGGAAAAAGACATGATTATTTAACTTTTTTTCAGGTATCTTCCTCCATATACATCATTTATACCAGTTAAAGGTGTTGAAGAGAACACAGAAGAATATGTATTTGATGAAAAACAAGGAAGAGGAAAAGTTGTAGAAAATTTCATACTTTCCCAACTTTGTTACCTATCCTTGTTCATTATTCTTATTTGCATAACAGAAAGGAAAAAGATTAAGGATGATCCACTCAACTTTAATGTCTTCAATATCACTCTTGAAGTTGTAAGGTACTCTAAAAATTCTCTTTATCTCTCGAAATAGTCCATTTTAAAAAGAATGTTTGTTTTCTTTTTTGACGACTTTTAAATTTAATTTTTCAAATGGTATATTTAAGACGGTTCTTTAATTGTTTAGATACAATAATCAATCTTTTAGGGATTAGTTTATATCTCCCATTTACTGAGGCTAATTGTTAGACTATAATGATAATTCCTAATTAGTGTTTCAATAAACTGCACATTTTCTTGGATTTAAATTCCATGTAGTTTAACAAAGGATAGTAACACCTTGTTTGGGTGGTCATTTATTGCTCACTAGTAAAATTAAAGCGCGGGAATTTGACATTATGGAATTTATAAAATAATACTTAAAACCTATCAATTATTAAAACTAAAATACTGTATTATCTTACATACAAGATTACGTAGCAACAAACATTAATAATGTAAAGGAAAAGAAAAATTATTACATCTTATCATTTATCTTTAATAACATAAGTATAAATTAATGACTGTAAAAATAATACCAGGATCTGTAACATAAGCAATGGTGTCAGTGAACCACTCAACAGGAGCAAAATACATAAATATTTAATTGTGAAGAAGAAGAAGAGGTTCAGAATTTTCGTTGTTTTAAAATGAGAGGAATTCCCTCTATTTATAGACAACAAAGGATAGTGTGAACAAATGTTTATTGTGTCTTTTCGGAAAGGTTACAACTATTTGGAAAAGTTGCAACCCTTCGGAAAGGGCATAACCTTTCATAAAAGTCACAACTTTTCATGAAAGTTACAACTCTTCATTAAAGTCGCAATTTTTCATTAAAGTCACAACTCTTCATCAAAGTCGCAACTCTTCATTAAATGTCACAACTTTTCATGACAGGGGAAGGCTATTTTTGGAAATAAATAAATTAAAAGGGAATTCTGGTTTGTGGTGGCGCCACGTAGGTGGGCCTAAGGTTCTCTTTTATATATATATATATATGATATATGATATGATTGTCTTGTATTGTTAGTTTAAATATAATGTTCGTTTTGAATATTGTTACTCAAATTTTATTTTATCCTATCGTGAAACTCATCGTTAGGTAACGACGGAAAGTCTCATTTTGTATAACAATCGATTTGGTGTGATTGCATCATTACCTTAATTTTTTTTTCTTTCTCATTTTGTCTTTACTTATTTATATAATGATCTTATTTTATCATTTACCCTACCTTAGCTCTACCATGTATCCTACTTTTCTTGTAGGATATAATCTATCCAACTGTTATATTCATTAAAATAATACAATACGATCATTATGAAACAATATATAACAATCATTTAGATAGAGTTTAGGTTGTGAAATAATTCCTAATTTGAAACTTTTTCTTGATTTTTTATTTTTTATTTTTTGTAGTGCATATGGTAATGTTGGTTTCACAACAGGATATAGTTGTTATAGGATGATAAATAGAGACCAAACTTGTATGAATAAATGGTATGGATTTGTAGGAAAATGGAGTAATGAAGGTAAGATAATTATCATTATTCTCGTGTTTTTTGGAAGATTGAAGAAATTCAATATGCAAGGAGGGAAAGCTTGGAAGCTCTTGTAATTACATTAGAGAATGGCATTCAAAGCTTTTATAATAATAAGAATTATTTGAACAATTTTGTAGATAATTCCCATTCTCAATGTAATAGAACTTTGATCTCTTAAATTTTTCACATGCTTTTAGTATTAACCCTTTTAACAATATATGAACAACTTCAACATGCATTTAGACAACACTGTCTATAGGTGAAAACTTCTGCAAATTATGCACCATCAGATACAAACACAAGTCATGAATTACCACAAGTCCTCATATAAAGTACTGTACTTATATATTCATGATGTCGAGAAAAACACCCCCTCAGACAAATCACTGCAACTTTACCAGGTTAATGTAGCAACTATCGATCATTTGAAGACAAAATCTGGTGTAGTTAACATCATACTAATATACGTATGCTTGTCGTACAACAAAATTGGATTATCCAACTCTCTTTTCTATTCAAGGCTTCCTCACATCTATAATTAAAAACAATCTGTCTAAATTAGGCTGATTTCAACTTGGCAGATGATGATGCTAAATATGAAAGGGTTCTGTGCCCAACGAACATCAAGAAGATCCCCAAAAATCCAAGTGCTTTGAGTGTTGTGAATAGATTCAACTGCACATAAAGAGGTAAATACGTATGTTAAATTAGCAAATATAAACATGCTCGACAAATATATAAGACCAGTTAAACTAGGCTTGAATTAGAGCATTCACGGACACATTAGTATGTTATGGTTGACAGAAGTCAAAGTTCATTATGGTCGATAGATAACAAGACATTTTAAAACCTTGTTGATGTATAGTCATTAAATTTTGTGCTTCTAACTTTCCAGCACTGAAGCACCAGTGTTTTTTAGACAACAATAAGCTTAGTTCAAGGAATGGGAGGAAAAAGGACAGGAAAGTTGAACTAATTTCTTTCTCCATCTCCTCATGCTGTTACCTTAATTAGAACGGAAGTAATAGAAATGCTGAAAAACAGAAGTTGAGCAATTTCATATAAAGGACAACCAGAGATCAAAGAAAGCATGGACGGACCTTCAACCAAAATAGTAGATAGAGTGTTAAGACAGCTGCTATGCCAAGGTGGAAAAGAATGGCAAATGTAGCAGGTGCTGATGCTTTTGGGAAGTTCTTCAGGTTCACTTGCAGCCTCAAAAGCTGTTGAGATAAGAAAAACAAAATAATAATCACAGCAAAAGTATTATAGGAAAGACAAGAGAACAAAGATCCGCATTAAATTCAAGGCAAAGCAAATAATTGGGAGAAGAACCAAACATATACTTGGCTATTGTCTCTTTTGATAAGGGAGAATACTCACTGTACACATCAAATAATTAAAAGAAGAATTCAAGAGCATACCCCGACCAAAAATCCAATGAATGGCAAGAGAACAAGGGCCAAAAAGATGAGAGAAAGCTCCTTAGGAGGTCTTTTCTCTGGAGCTCTGAATATGTGAGATATTTCTGCCTTGGGCCCAAATCTTGAGGTAGAATCAATAGGTTGTGGAGGAGGGCGAGCTGCCTTTTCTGGAGGCTCTGGCAGATCTAATTCAATCGAACCCAGCTGTAGGAAGAACGAGTTTTCCTGGAGGAAAAATTGATCTGTTTAAGATACAACTCAAAATGCTTCCAGATCAAAATTCAAAGAAGCACGGGTGTCGTAAGAAGAAATTTATTTACTGTTGTTCTACTTAAAAATTGACCAAAATGTGACACAATATTTAGAACATTTATGGAGCGAAAAAATCAATACTTACCATGACAGCATCCCCAACTGTAAGTTGGATGTCATATCTACCTGATAGATAGAAAAACTTCTCAACTAGTCCAAGAAAATCCTACAAAACAGAAATGCATTTACAATACAGCAGGGTTAGCTCTTCTCATCATTGTTGGTATTGGAACAATTTTAGTGATGCTTTTTATTGGCTTGGAACTTGAGGCTAGGAAATTATTGATGTTTCCCACATAAGAACTTATTAGCAGATCACCAACCCCATCAACTGAGACAGTAAATATGGAAAAAAATTTGGTTGGAATAACTCTAAGAAGAACAAACAAACAAACAAACAGGCTTGTGTTAAATTTACGAACATGTCCATAGTGCACTCTATGTTAACAGGAGGTAGAGATATAGAGCACACGATTAAGAAAACTTAACTAGTATTGTTTCAAAAAAATTTCCAGAATTTTCCACCACAAAGATGTGTTCCACTTTGCTCTCATGTCTCAACTTGAGGAAAGCCTGCACAGGAGAACAGTAAGTCCACCAATGTTCTATTACAGAAGACAATACACTAAAAGGACAAGATGAGCTTTCAACCTGATGTGGCTTAAAAGCATTCCCAAGAGGAGAAGTTAATTGGAATGACAACCGTAGCTTTTGAAGATGGTTTGCTGAGAGAGAGAGTGTGTTCTCCCCTGCCAAATCAAATCTGTATGGAAAACACACATGGATAAGGATAACTATTGCTGTGGTGAAGGCACAAAACACGTTGCACAATTTTCAATTTGTATCAGTAGGCATAGAATTGTCCATATGATGATATGAAAAAAAGTATGAAAAATAAGTTAATAAGACAGTACTCAAATGATAATAATAATTAGATGAAGTGCAAAATAGCACCTTCCGTAAAATCGAGGAAATCGTAATGCGATGGAAGCTATATAAAGGTAAACTGTATGAACTTATTGAATCTGAATCAGCTTCGAAGTTTCATTGAGTGACTGAGTGTTATAATTCTAAATAGGTAGATAGGAATGCAATGTAAACAAAGTCAAAACTGATCATCTCTATCAAAAAGGAAAACCGTCAACAGAACATCTCTATCAAAAAGAACTTCAACCAAGCTATTTAACCTCAAGGGGTAGTACTACCCAACACCTATCCTTGTGGGCTGTAGCAAGCGACCTGGTAGATTAATTGAGATGCAAGCAAGCTAAGACCAAATACCACCATCATTAGAAAAAGTGGCCAGTTCTTCAAATTTAATTAATGGCAATTGTGATACAGCATGTAGAAAGAATCTAGAGCTAGCTTAATATTTTTCTTCTAAATGAAATGCTTAAATGTCAAAACAGTAAGTGAATTAATTAGTGTTATATGTTTCATAATTGAGGCATGATATTTGCATTTATCATAATAGAGAACAAGTCAACTGTAATCATCAATACAAAGGATTAGAAAATGAAGACAAAAGACCAAATAAATAGTCAAAGATTAAAACAGAAAATCAGTCTTTAAAGTATATATGTGCCAAAAGTAGAGTAAAAGAAGAGCAGAAAATCTCATACCTCTTTTGAGTTTCCACATTACCAAGATCACTGTCAAGCACAGCAACATTTGGATGGTCAACTTTGATAAATCCTGTCACATATATGGGTACTTTGGTTCGTCCTCCAGTGGCATAGATCTTTTTATCCTCTGGATTGTCAAGGACAATCTAGAAGATCATCCAGAAAAGAAAGATAGGAGATCAAATAAGTATCAACTTAAAGGCATGAGAGATTTCAAGGGATGGAGAATGGGAAGATGAACATTTTCACAAGGAAAAGAGAGCTAGGCCATACCTCCAAAGAAAAAATGTAACTGCCAACATCAATGTTTTCTGGCAATGCATCCAAGAAATGCACAGCATTTTCAGGGTCAAATTTGAGATCCTGCAGAGCACAAATTTGAACAAATTAAAGTTTAATAAGAGCAAAGAAATTTACACTATTTTAATCAAATTATTTTAACTGCTACTAGATATCCATCGGCTGGATTAGATCACAAACAAAAACCCTACACACCTGATGAATGATTGAAGCATCCTTTGAACCAGAGCTGAAGATCTGCTTGAGTTTCACAGACAGAGAAGGTGCAGCAGAGCCCAAAACAGTGTTTACATTCACCTGATTTTAAGAATGATAAATGTCAACAATTGAAATCTAGTGGTGAGCACTTAAAGAAACCAAGACAACCAAATTCTATGTGCAAGCAATAATGCTGATAGCACTTGCACATGTAAATCAAGGCCAGCTTAACCTTCTTGTGAGAAACCCCCTTTCAAGCCATCATTTTATTTTTACTCTAAGCCAGTTTTTCAAGCCATTAATCTTGTTTTATTGTACAGTATCACTAAAGAAACAAAAATAATCAAGCAAATGACATCAATGAGACTTAAAGCCAAAGGAGTGGTTAGAATAAACATGTATGAAGGAAACTAAGCAATACCATGTAATCAAAACATAAGGAAAAGAAGGGATCAACATGACGCACCTTAAGCTGGTCTTTCCTAGTCAATGAAAGCACAGCAGTTGGGAGCGACAAAATCAATGGAATGGAGACCCTGTATTGAAAATAAGTTCTTATCATATATAAGTAAAGAATGCTGCTAACTGATAAGGTGCTTCATCTGAAATTTACTACAAACAAATTCCCTGAGTTATTGAATTTGGGAAAAGGGAAAACAGAGTAATCATAGCCAGGCCCACCGATTGTTTTCTAAGGAAGCCAATGCATCGAGTTGATAAAACAAGTCTTCTGCATTTCCAGGAATTCCAACACTGAGGAAAAACCTTGCTAAACCTAAAATTTTGTCACCTGGCAGCTGCATATAATAGAGGAAAAATATTATAAAGCGTGCATATGATAGTTGGAAAAAAAATGAAAGGATCAACTATTACACTACCGTACATTTAAATCTTCATCAGATGCTGTGGCAAATGCTGTGATACCACGCACCACCGCTGATGAAGCTGATAGGGGACTCTGATGTCCATGAGCATCAACAAGCTTTTCATCAAAGTAATAGGCGCCATCATCTGTAACATGACAACAAATGTTTTTAGAATGATGTTGAGTTGAGTTCCCCAGCATGACTAGACAAACTGCAGCATCAGCTCTAAATAAGCTAGAACGGTATCGAATTGATTCATGAACTACTTCAATATCATCTTCTATGGAAAACTACAAAAGACATCCCTTGTAATTATGGACAGCTGCAGTTTTTATGCTGCAGAAAATAGTTATACAAAAATTGTTACCTTCTCAAAAAAAATTATAGAAGACACAAGTAACATCTAGTGAATGTGTCAAAGACCAAGTACATCAGAGCTTCTCAATCAACTAGCATCAGATATATTTAACAACAGGAATTATTTATACTTTTGTCAGTTAGACCATCCCAATAAACATGCTTGGCTTCTGGCCCCCCTTTCCTTACCTCTTTCTCGACCAGCTCATCAACCACAACAATTTTTGAGTCAATCACATGATTATACATTTATGAATCATGTATTTCTCTAGATTAAGTAGGTATCACCGAGATCCAGCCTTCGCCCTTCTTGCATCAATTGATTGAGTGAAATGTAGACTCAGCTTTTTATGGAATAGTAAATAAAATTTCCCTCGTGAAAAATCAAGGACATTCACCTCTACATAAATCTCTCATAAATATGCAAAGGAACATTCACCTCAGAAATAGGTGAGGTACCTCTAAATCGAAGATCATTTCCTAAGCATAAACACATTCATCATATTGGAACGAGGAAACATAAGGACACCAAACATTTCACTTTGTTATAGCTTGCAAGTTGCAGCATTCACAAATAAACACTTCACCTGAAATTTTCATATCAAGAAAAAAGGCAATCAAAAACCTATCCTGACAAAAATTAATATTCCATCCATTTCAATTTGTTTGTCCTACTTTCCTTTTTAGTCCATTTCAAAAAGAATGTCTCTTTCCTTTTTTTCACAACTCTTTAATTCCAACTTTCCACATGGCATATTTAAGACTACAAGATTAAAGAGCATTTTGATACATTTGACATATCTTTAATTTAAGGGAAAATGCATAAGTACCTCCCCAGCCTATGTCCGAAATCCCTGAGACACACCTAACCTTTACTAAGGTCCTATTACCCCCCGAACTTATTTTATATATAATTTTTTACCCCTTTTCAGCCTACGTGGCACTATCTTGTGGGCCCAACGCATGTTGACTTTTTTTTCAAAGATAGTGCCACGTAGGCCAAAAAGGGGTAGAAAATTAATAAAAAAATAAGTTCAGGGGGGTAATAGGACCTTAGTAAAGGTTAGGTGTGTCTCAGGGATTTTGGGTATAGGCTGGGGGGTACTTATGCCTTTTCCCTTAATTTAATTTAAGACTATAAGATTCAAAAGTTTTCTTTACTTTCTTAAACTCTATGCCAAGTCAAAATAGGACAATCGAAGGAGTAATACACAAAAGCAAGAATTTAATTTATTTCTTGATTAATGGTACAGACAAGAGAGATAATACCTTAACATACATCAATATATCCTACTCCAACAACAACTCACAATATTTTTTTATTGACTTTATGCTTTCTTTCTTTTCTTGGCCCGCACCTAAAGTAACATACATTATCAGATGAGGGACATAAGGAGGGATCCTAACATGTTTCACATTGTTTTAACTTGCAGCATCCATTAATACACACTTCTCATTTGAACTTTCAGTATCAAGAAAAACGGCATGCAGATCATATTCATTCCTTCATTTCATTTTCTGATAGGTCAATCCTTTGTTTCTACCACACTAATATCAATAACCACATAAAATAGGAACAACAACAAATTTCATCTAAATTAAAACTATGGAAAAGAGCAATAATACCCTTTTAACATGCATCAGTAATTCAGTATCACCTACTCCGACGATAAATCAGAAACATTCACAGTATTTTTACAGACTATGTTTTCTTTTTCTTGGCTGGAAACTATTGCAAGAAAAATTTGAACTATATTTTTTTCCAGTATCTAAAAGTTGTGCTTTGACAAGAAGGTTTTATCTGGTACATCCAAATGAATAGCACAGACCTAAACAATTACAACCAGCTAATGCCATTTACTCTATCTAGCACAAGCACATCATTGTACATCCCTGTAAGTTCAGATCTTAGAACAGGGAATCTCAAGCAAAATTTACTAAAAGCTACTGAAAATCTCACCGAGAAAAACAAAGAAAAACTATCAGAGTGAACAAGAGAATAAGGAGAACATACGAAAGAACAAAAGAGGTAGATACCATATTTCTCAACACCATCTAGAAGCTTTGATAAGTCATTTTTCACCAGGCTAATCTGCCAACACAAAGAAATAGAGTTAAAACTAGTTATCTCACAAAATCATATGCATGCACGTAGAAAAAAAAAATCAGTGATGGCATATGATGTACTTCCAAACAGTGGCGGAGCCACCTTAGGATGAGGGGGGTCATCCGACCCCCCTCCAGCGAAAAATTATATGATTTATACATGGTTAAAATAATTTTTTAAGTATATATAGTAGATGTCGAACCCCCTTAGGTTACTTCGTATGTCTATTTTTTTAGATTTTGAACCCCCTTGTTAAAAATCCTGGCTCCGCCACTGCTTCCAAATGAAGCAAAACACAACTTTAGTGCATAAGCTAACATACTGGTCCACCCAACTCAATACTACCTAGACATATATAAGAGACATGCAGTTTTAAATCAAATGACCATCAATCCTTTGTCTCTGCTTTATCTCCTTTATGTCGACCCGCTCAAACATGTAATATTCTTAAGTTCATCCTTTTTAGCAAAAACAGCAGGAAAAAACACAAGGCTTCAGATAATTGGTATCACATGAGAGGTGTTATAATATTTTATTGATTCCCTTAGAAAATCACCCAACAGCTCAGTTAATCACCCCATATTCCCAAACCTTGTAATATGTGAACTTAAAAGGCACATTTTAAACACACATTAAGTGGCACAATAGTGGAAAGCAAAATGAAATAAATGCAATAACACATTCAGTAGCCTCTCCAATGATAGCTGTAAGGAATCTCACACTCAACACCATCAAATGAACTGAAACAAAATGAGCAGTGTACTTGAAATATAAACAGCTATGTTGTAAAAGAAACAGCTAAACTTGAACTGCAAGGTGAATCTCAATAGCAAGAATTCCACCAGGATCCAGTATTTTCAAAGCAAAATGCTCATTCAAAAGAGGTATGCATGTGCCTCCACGACTTCGGTGTAGTTATAAAAGCGTAGCTTCTGAGGTGTGGTTTAGGCGCACGTTAGATATTTGTGTTTGGTATTTGGAGGCTGAAGGGTAGAGGATGGGCCCATTATCCACCGAATTTTGAACCTTGTGCTATACTGCTATTTACTTTGGAATTTCTAGGTTATCCAGAAAAAAAAAAGAGGTATGCACATGAATGTGGTAGGGGTTTCCATGAAATGTACGTTGCAAAGGAGAAAAGCATAGAAATGCATCAAATTGCACCAAAATCTGTTGTGGCTTTAACGAAAAGCACAATTGAAGTGATACTGTAGCAAATACGGATGGACTCTACATACATGCATGCATGCATCCACGCATCATACACACATACATAATTACATACGCATTACACATAAATATATAAGCTCAACTTAATAAAGAATGAAGAACAAAACACTGATTTTATTGACAAAAGAACTGAAAAAACTACAATTAAGTGAAATATTCTTTTTGGCAGCCGAGAAATCATCAAGGACGATAATTACTCCACCCCTCCACTTCTCCGCTTTAATACCATGTTTTTGTTTATAGATGGTAATGAACTCGCGACGTGCACCTAACCCACCCACGTTGTGCTCTTACCTCAGGACCAAAGCCATCAGGTTGAAACAATTTAAATATTTAGTTCAAATTATAAGTTAATCTACTAAGTTTCTCGATTCATATCCATAGTGCCGAAACGCACATCTTAGCACCTTCACGTCTACACAGCGCTGCCTTAAGCAATGCAAAGCACCTAGCCTGTGCTACACCTAGTTTCAGGGCTTATGTGAGCCTTTAATTACAGTGATAAGGAGGATATTAGTGCTTACTGAAGTGACAGATTTTTCATAAAATACCTGTGACCAAAGTGCAAATTAATGTTCTCGGGGATTGATCAATAGGAAGGACAAGTGTCACTCACCAGAGAATGATCGATCTCAGAAGATGCTAATGAAATGACACCAGCCAGGCTCTCAAGTGCAATTCCTGTATAGGAATATTTAAAACCAGGATAAAATAATAACAAAAGATACAGCAATCAAGCAAGAAGAGGGGGCACCTTAGGGACTCATGTTTACAGATAGCCAATTGTTTTGTAATATAATGCAAAACTATTGTCTTCTAGAGAAAATAATCACCTGCAGCAAATGTACTAGACTCCGGATTATTGGAGCTATAGCGCCATCTTCCATCACTTTGGCTAAGAGCCTGCCAAGAGTTCTCAAGCGTCCCTTATGCATTCTTATACCAAATATTACAGAAACAAATATTGAGTAATAACATGTTAATGATAACAGCAAGTGCAATTAGAAACCTTTATGGCACGGAAAACTGAATCAGCTCCTCCAAGATGTACATCAACTTCAGAAGTTTGACCCTACAGAGGGAACAATGACAAGGTAAGAACAGTAAAACAATCTTGACAAAATTCAATTCCCTTATGAAACACACAGAAACACAAGCAGATACGAAATTCACAGATATTGTCAACTCTATATTACTGAGAAGCTTCAACTTTGCTTTATACGAATCTGGTTTTGTTTACATGCTTTCAAGGGGTTGAGAGCATGAGAAGGAGTATCAGTTAAGTCAGGTACAATATAAAAGAAAGTATGAGACATTTCTCCCTGTTGCATTACCTTGATAAGAACTAAACTACCAATTGAATAGTAGTAGTCGAGAAGCGAGCTGGCAGTGTTCACAGAATCCTTAAGTCTTGAAGCTATGCCCTTCACACATACACAGCAGTAGCAGAAAAAAGGAGGATATAGGTAAATATAATGTACTAAAAAGAATTACCATAAATCAGATTAGCAGTAAGCTTAAACATACAACAAAAGTTTCCTTGCTAAGCTCGCACTCCAATATCCCATTTACTTCCAATGCTTGGAACAAATCCTTCAATGTGGAAGATGGAGACCCAACAGTATCCACCACTAATTTACATGACTTCGCCTTGATGTCAAGCTGATGTCCAATCCCAAGAACCTTAAATGTCCTTAAGGCTTCATATGTTTCTTTAAGGCTGGAGAGAGGTAAAATTATCAACCGCTAGATAGATGCAATTGAAATTTTAAGATACACAACAAATATCAGCTATGACTATAAGTTTGTAAACGCACAAAAGAGTGCAACTAAACGTTTTTGCAATTGGTGATTATCAACAAAATTTTAATATAGAGAGCACAATGAACATAAATTGTGTTCATCCCAGGCTATCACAGATTCTGATAAGAATCGGACAATGAGGTGCCAATAATTGTTTCCTTCTTACCCCTGTATTTCTTGTAGAGGAGCTGCAAGAAAAGTTTAACAGATACCTTTTAGCAAAATATCGAGATTGCCAATGACCAAACTGTCTAGGAAACGAACCTTGGTCCTAATTCAACAAAAGGTAGCTCTTTGAGGAGAGGATTGCTTAAGATCATATAGGGAGAGAACTCATTCCCTCAATTAATGTAGGACACTTTACAGCCTCTGCACTATGAGGGTCGGAAGTTTGGAGCATGGAGAATTTAACATGGGGGACAAACTAATAATATGAATGGGTCTGCCTCTGCTATCATATTAAGAAAATGGAACCTTGGCCTAACTCACCCAAAGCTAGCTTATGAGGTGAGGATTTCCCAAGACCATATAAGGAAGCAAACAGCCCATCCCGCAACCAATGTAAGACACTTAACACCAACTATTCCTCCTCAATTGAGTTTTTTGGTAACCAAGAAATATGTTATTACTAGCTTCGAAACTAGATCAATAACGCGCTCACCCCTCTAACAATCTCCACTTGAATACTAGACTTGGTTCACAAGTTAGCATTCGGACTTGTGAAGCTATTCCTCCTCAGTTAATTACAATTCTCACAATAACTTATATATATTGCTCAGACTTATATATTCTCACCATTCTTCTGGACTCAGACATATTTTTTGCATATATATAAATTATTCGCACTTGTGAAATGTGCAACTGCAACTTTTTAAGATATCTACAATTTCCATATGTGCTTCCGTGGACTCAAAGATTCTCACAATTCTTCTTCTTTTTTCCTCTTCTTCTTTGGATTGAACATGCATCTATATAATACACCCAATTTAAAAAGAAACAGAGAGTAAGATGAAGTTCATAATTCTGAATCTCTTGTTTTATCTCATTGTCCTGCACTTAATTCCAAAAATCCTAATTATCCTGGAGATTTGATTTTATAGTCCACTATAAATGTCATTGTAGGTGTAGGGTCATTTACTTCTATTCAGATTGTAAGTGGATGATCATTTCCTAGGATTATCCTTGTCCACTTCAAATAACAAGCCCCAACAACTTCCCTCCGCCAATGACCCAAAGACTGAAACTAGTATAGCTATGCTCTTGCAATGCCCCAAAATAATATTCCAAGAGCAACAAAATCCTAATAAAGAAAAAAAATCAAATCACCATATTGGGGGGAAATGGTACTCAAACTGGACGAGTAAATACAGGTCAACATGGGAATGAGATCTGACACAAAAAAAAATCTTAGCTTTATAATCATCATGATCAAATTTGTACAACTAACAAGCCACTGTTCAAAAATTCAGAAACCCTTCAACTATAACTCCTTTTTCAAACATTATTACATGACACACTCAACACATCCAAGATCACTAATTTGCAGGCTGAGAATCAAGGGGGGTTTAGTGAGGGTTTAATCAAACCTTGTAAAAGATCCATCTTTGGGTGTAAGCAACTCCAATGCAGCAGATCGGTGAGAATCTGAAATGGGTCTGAAAATTGCAGCTTCACAGATCAATGCACACAACGCTAGAATCAAAATTCCTAAAAATTTCCCCATTTTCTGCAACAACAAAATCAATAGAAATACGTTTGTATATAGAAATGTGAGCTAAATTGGAAATGAATTCGAATTCGGGGAAGAAGACTTACGAGTCTGCGCCACAGTTGGGACTGGTAAGATTGAGGCTAGATGGTCTTAATCGAGTGAAGAATTTTTAACAGTTGAAAAATAAAAGAAAATTAATTTCTTCTCTGTCACAAAAAAAAAAAGGTTAATTTTTTTTACTTTCAATTAAAATTAAATAGAAGGCAATTGATTTATTTTTTATTTTTTATTTTTTATTTTGGGTTAAAGAGGCTAAATTCTTAAGAGCAACTTTTTAAACACAAAAATCATATTTGTATGTTATAGTTATAGTTATAGTTTGCATAATTGCTCTCCATAGCAAACATAAATATGTATATTTCAATATACATATACAAAAGAAAACAATTGTATATAATATGTTTCTGTTTCGGTATACATATATAAAAGATCAATTGTATAATCTGTGTTTGTATAAAGCGAGAAAGAGAGAGAGGCAAAAGAGAACTGGGAAGGAGAATATTTGTATTGTATAATTATAAGTTTATAGGACGAAGATATATATATTTGCATGTGTATATACAATTTTCTCTCGCTTTAGACAAACAGAAACGCAATTTATACATTTCTGTTTGTATAAGTGAGAGAGGCGAGGGAGAGACTGGCAAGCAAGATCTGGAGAGTGGTGAGCGAGATCTGGGAGAGGGGAGAGAGTGGAACGAAAATATATGTATATATATACAATTTCCTCTCGCTTTATACAAACACAAACACAGTTTATACATTTGTGATTGTATAAAAAGTGAGAGAGGCGAGGGAGAGAACGAGAGTGGCGAGCGAGATTCACCAAGAGAGAGGTGAAATAGCAATAGTTTGTTATGGGTACAATTAAATCAAACTATGTTTATAACATTTAATTTGAATTAATAGTTTGCTATTATATACAATTTTCCCAATTTTTAACAAGTACAAGATAATAGGTAGTAATATTTCGCTACTATAGTTAGAAATTACAGCTAGTTTATCAAAACAGATTTACTTATTACAAGTAGCTATAGGTTATGATTTCTTAGAGTGTTTTTTATGTGAAAAAATTGGTTGTCTATGGTAATCTTTTCACGGTTTAAACAAAGAAAAATCTTTCAAAGACAATTAACAGAAAAATGTCGTATTCAATTGGTCACTAATGGCTTGAACAATACTGAAAATATTAACTACAAATATAGAAATCAAATATGAGTTCTAAGCAAATACTTGAACTTTGCTTTGTTATAATATGAGTTTAAGCCTTTAAGATAATATGTAGACTTGAACTTAACTTTGTTATAGTATGAGTTTAAGCCTTTAAGGTGATATGTACACTTTGTTGGTGTAATATACCATAAATATAATAAAGTACAGTTGAAAATAAAATGAATAAATAATCATTTAGGCTGAAGCGCAGATATCTCGCTCTCTTTAAAGAGATTCAAGCTCACTCCGGCATAATTTACAGTCTACACCGATCCAGCAGTAATACTTTTGACTTGTCCCCTCCTGGATGCAACAACTCAACAATGTTGTACAACTCAAGCAACTCCGGATATAGTTGAAGAGTCCAATACTTCACAAAAAGAACACTTTCCTTCAACATATAAATACTCTCTCTTTTATATAGTGAATATAATTGAAGACTTGGAATATTTTCTTTGTCTCAACTCTCTCTTTCACTACTACGCACTAAAATATTATTTCACACTTCGCATCTTTCTTGGCATACATTTTCATCTCTTGTTGTACTCAATCCTAAGGAAGACATTGCTATTTATAGATGAGAAATTCTTCCTTACAATGAATAGAAAGATAATGGGTAGTAAATTGGGTAAATGAATATCCTAAAGGTTACATAAGTTACAAGGTATAATGAGGTAGAATAATGGGTGTAATTAGTGGTAGATCATGACAATTGTGGTTACAAGAGTTACACCAAAATAATGACCACATTCTTGTCAACTTATACCCACTAACATATGCATTTAATATTTTAATTTTAATATTAAAATGCATATACACCAATCGACTTTAACTTTCTTGAGTGTCATAGCTCAATGATCAAGATGAGTTAGTTCTACTGAATGATCATGAATTCGAATCCCTTGCCATTTTAATGTTATAATAAGCTTCTAGCTGAGATTGGACCCTAGTCGCTTAGTTGTGTGGGTGGATGCTTTGTCTTGTACCAACAATACTTGCAATTTTAATATTTATTATAAATAAGCGTCTAGCAGGGATCGCCCTAGTCGCTTAGTCGTGTGGATGGGTGCCTTGGCTTGTACAAGCAGCACCAAGTCCCTTCTACACTTTTTTATGGAGATATTGTTAATTATATTTAATTTCTGTCCATTCCTCAAATAGATATACATATATAAACATAATCTTTTTTAAAATTAACATATACACGTGCACCCCATCAATATATAGGTCCACCTCTACCTATTGAGCTCGTGTTGGCACAGATCATCACTATCTAGTAATGCTAACAAAATTAGAGCAAATTGTATACCCCTTCGAAATGGCAGGTAGAGTCAATATATCTCTTATTCTAGAACTATGTTGAATATCCATCAAATCCAAGCAAGCTTCATAATTTTCAAGGTGAAACTTTAAAAAGAAGAATAAAAACAAAATTAGCACAAACAAAATAAAACAAAAGACTGTCATGTAACTTGGAAAGAGTCTAATAAAAACAACCTCAAAAGTTTTTTTTTTTTTTGGGATTGGAGTCCACCAACCAATGTATAAGATATTTTCAATTTTCTAACAAAAAAAACAAAAGAAAAAAGAAGAAGATATTTTCAATTTTACCTTCTTCCACTTATATTAAAAAAATTACCAATTACCAAACAATCATCCCTAATCAACATTTAAGTACCTTAACTTTATTGGATTATGACTCAGCCTAGTCGTAGACATGACATCATTTTAAAAAAAATATATATCATATTACCTCTAGTTCAAAAGAAATGAATAGTTGAGTCGTTTTTTATAATTCAAAAGAAGTTAATTATTCAAAGTTTGAATTTTTGGAATTTTTATTTTATTTTTGCCCCTCATTTATATCTTCTAGGTGATATAAACAAGATAGTTAATTACTCATATTTATGATTTTATTTTGAAATATTTATATTTTTAAGAATAGTTTGAAAATAACTAAAAGGGCAAAAGTGGAAAAAAGTGTATTTTAGGGATAAGGGTCTGAAAAATACCTCAACTTTGGTCGAATTTGCTGTTGCGATACTAAACTTTCATGAGGACCTATTACCTCCCTAGACTATTTAATACCGTATTTTTTACCCCATGAACTATTTAATAGTGTATTTTAAAGGTATATATGTGCCCACGTGGACACATTACTATTTCTAATTTTTGTATTCTTTTTTATGTTCACGTGGGCAAATATATATGTTTAAAATACGGTATTAGATAGTCTAGGGAGGTAATAGGTCCTCATGAAAGTTTAATAACGCAACAACAAATTCGATTAAAGTTGGAATATTTTTTAGACTCTTATCTCTTTATTTTATGTTCTAATGTGTATTACCTCAAAATTTACTTATTTTAAAACGAAGAAAGTATTAAATAGTCGGCCAATTGAGTATTGACCGTGTAAGTTGCATGACTCACATATCATCACCAAACAGAAATAGACTCTTAAGTATTATTGATTATTTGTATCGAATTATTGTGTTGATAAATTTCAACGATTTTTATATTCTTTTTTATTGGACTATTGATTTGATTTTCGATTGTCAGATTTTAGTAATAATTAAATCGATAATTTGATAAATTAAAATAATAATAAAATTATATTTTTATCTCTAAGTATATATGGGTGCTTATTATCACTAAAAAAAAAAAGATAAACTACTTTATTAGACATACATCACTACTATATATACTAATTTTACCTCTATTTTTAAACTATTACATATATTACCATTTTTAATATTTTATATCATATATTATTGAAAACACAATCAATACTCATATCCTTTAAAACTAGGTATCTTTCTCTCAGAGAGCATAAGTTAGGGTAAAACTCAAACTTAACTTTTCATCTTCCTCTTCCCTTTAAGAGTCAAACTTTGTTGAGAAGAAACACTTCATTAAAATGGATGTTCTACGGCTTGTCAATACACACATCAAATTCTTAGCCTTTGATTTTCTCACTCGCAAATCAATTCCCCACAAATCCACCATTTTTTCTTGCAAGTGGAGATACCTCTCGCGCAGAGACAATGGATATCGTTGTAGCAGAGATTTCAAGCCCAATAGATTTATCAAATTCGATATTGAGTGATAGTATCGATTGCATATCTTGTACTATAGATCAACCAAGAAACTTCGTGTCACTTCTCCCGACGGATGTAGGCACAAGCAAACACCGCCGCAGTGAGATGCCCTTACCAGCCATGAACGTAATTGGAAAGTTTCAATAAGCGGAGATTTACGCATGTATTTGACACATTATTGATAAATATGAAACATTATTGAGATACAATTATATGTATCTAGTTTTTATCAGTGTATCTTATTAAGTGTGTATGTATCTAATGAATATATTGGGGATTTACGTATTATTGAAAATTTACGCATGTATTTGACACAACTTGTTCTGTCATGTATCTGAATCTTGTCATATGTATATGGCCTTCTATCATGTATCTCAATATTATCACATATAAATTTGTTATGTTATTACAATGTATCTAATTATTTTCATATTTATTTGGTATACATGTTTTTGGATATAACCTATGAAACTGATACTTGATACATCAAATTATACATATAAATAGGTACATGAAATAATATTAGATCATATAAATAGATACATGAAATTAATATTATATCTTATAAATAGATACATGAAATTAATATTAGATACTTCTATGATACATATGAATGTATTTGTATGATACTCATGTATCTAAGTGTTTAGCTGGTTGTATACATTATATATTGATAATAGATACATCAAATTAATGAATTTATTATTTTTAGAATAATAAAATGAACTAATCAAATTACATGACCAAGATATACTTGTTTTTGTCTTTTATTAATAATATAATAAATTAAAATTAATTAAACATAGATATAATCCTTGATTTTCGTCTTATATTAAGGGATTTAATTAATTTAAATTTTCAGAATTAATTGTCCATGTATTTTGAAAATTCTCAATAACTCATCTAATTAAGAAAATTCGTTACAATCAATTAATTTAAATAATTAAATATGTATCTCGATTTTAAAATTCGGCAAATACATGTATCTTCCGGATTCGGACTCATGTATCCTAAGCACGAAACATGGTAAAAAAAAGTAATATTTAAAACTATCGAAAATCTTAGTAATTAAAATCTAAAACTAGTGGAATTTATGTAGTTTGCCTAAAGAAATGGTTCAAGTGATATTTCTATACAATCTCTTTTGTATTTGAGAATGTTGTTTAACTGAAAATCCAAAACTAGTGGAATTTATGTAGTTTGCCTAAAGAAATGGTTCAAGTGATATTTCTATGCAATCTCTTTTGTATTTGAGAATGTTGTTTAACTGAAAATCCAAAGGAAATTGTAGTATAATTAGCCTCAAGACATAGACTTTAAATTAATTTTCTAATATTTGAGCTTGAATTTATAAGTTACGACTTAGGACAATGGCTAAATTATATTATTTACTCTTTAGTATGAGTATATTGATAACGAATATTTCATTAATCTATATTAATTTGGGATAAGGGTCTAAAAAATATCCCAACTTTGGTCGAATTTGTTGTTGCGATACTAAACTTTCATGAGGATCTATTACCTCCCTAGACTATTTAATACCGTATTTTAAACATATATATTTGCCCACGTGGACATAAAATTATAAATAGTAATGTGTCCACGTGGGCACATATATACCTTTAAAATACACTATTAAATAGTTCAGAGGGTAAAAATACACTATTAAATAGTCTAGGGATATAATAGGTCCTCATGAAAGTTTAGTATCGCAACAATAAATTCGACCAAAATTGGAATATTTTTCAGACCCTTATCCCTATTAATTTAAGAGCAACTTTCACATATAGCAAACA
>JAJOOS010004136.1:0-28739 GCA_029582725.1 Solanum chiquidenum | reverse complement strand
CAGCAAACCAACCACATAGGCCAGTATGGCCATAACGTAGCTATACACCCCACACATTAGTCTGCAAGCCTCTAAGAGTAGTAAAGATTGGTGGGACAAGGCCCCAGCCTACCCATAAAAATATATACAACAAAAGCTAACAAACCTCCACACTTTGGCAGCTCCGAAGGAAAGGGCTAGTCAACTGTATAGAAGTCAATCCTGTTGCTGAGGAGGTCTACTCGGATGTCTGTTGGGACCTGCATGCATGAATGCAGCGCCCCCAGGCAATGGGGCGTCAGTACAAAATAATGTACAAAGTATGAATGGCAACAAACTATGATGAGGTATCCTGATATACTGGAATAATCTGATAAATAAATCAATGATAAGATAAGTGTACTGGCCTGCTCCTAAATCTAAACTTATCAAAACTAATAAAACAACAACCTAACCAAGCCCCCATAAGCCCGGTAGGTACAAACAACACACAAGACCACCTACTCAGGCCCCCATAAGCCCGGAAGGTTTCAATCAACCTATATATCCCTATCGGTAGTCCCCTAGCCTCATAGGTAGTTACATAGCCCTCTTAGGCATTAATATAACCCCGTAGGCAGCACATGGCTCTCTTAGGCATCAACATAGCTTATACACAACTCATAACCATCTTAGGCAACAACATGGTCTTGTAGGAAGCACATGGCCTTCTTAGGCGTCAATATAGCCCTGTAGGCAACTCATAGCCCTTCTATGCATCAATATAGCCCCGTAGGCAACCCATAGCCCTTTTAGGCATCCATATAGCCCTGTAGGCAGAACATAGCCCTTCTAGGCATAGATCACATTCTTGCAGCTAACCACAATAGCCCCAAGGGCAACGATAACAATCCAACAGCTAAAAGCGAGCAATTTAGTTATAAGCAACATATACAAATAGCCTCTAAGTCGTGTCCAACATAGGGACACTACTAACTGAATAAGAATCCCGACAAGGGAGAATTATATCAACTCGAGCAGCCAACAATCAACAATCACGGCTACAAGTATATCAAGGATAAAAACCCAAATACATTGCTTCTAAGCTTTAAGGAAACATGTCGTAAGTAGGGAATAGCCTTAACATACCTTTTTCGCTAAATTTACGTGGCTTAATGACTTTTACTCGACCATAATCAACACACAAAAATAAAAGATACCATGACAATATGATAAAAGATATGTATTTCCGTCGCAAATTGTTGTTTGCTGCTTATAAAAACTAAAGTCGATGAAAGAAGGGTCTTACCTCGATCTTAGGTTCGTAATACACCTCAAAACCTTCAAATATATTCAAACCCTTGCTGTCCCAACACTAAAGTGTGATATGCTACGCAATCGATAAAACAAATTATACCACGATGATGAGCCCAACGCATAGAACAACTTTCATCAAGGACTTAAGTCGAGAAAATCTATACTTCACTTGATCCTAGAAATGGTCTTCTCTAATTTCTCTGGTTTTTAGCTTAAAAATGAAGAAAAAGGTCGAAGAAGAAGATATATGTAACATTCCACCGACCTAGGGGCCCCACCTCACGTGCCTGCTTGTGCAGTCCCACGAAAACACAAATATCTCTCTATTCTAAAGTCGTATGAACAAACGGTTTGATGCGTTGGAAACTAGACTCGTAGACCTTCAATTCGATAGGTCGTGGGGGATCATAACTCTTAATATATTGGGAGAAAACGTCCGAGACATTTGACCCAAATTTCAAACAAATCTTTAAAAAGGAATTTACGGTAACTTTCACCAACTTTTATTTTTCCACTTACCTAACTTCAAAACTTGAGATACAACCCTTGAACACTTAAAATATGACACAACACATCATTCTTAATTTATTACTCACCCTCATTGTCTTTCCACGAATGTACGAATTAATTTAGACGTTTAGAAAAGTCGGGGTGTTACAATTGTAAATTGTTATTATGTTAAATCATCTTTCAAAATTGGTCAAAAAATATTCTAGTCAAGCCGTAGGATAACCGCGTGTTAGCAGGCACTTCAAATATTTTTAAAAACCTTCTTGAAGCGTAAATAAGAACATCTTACCCATTTTACTAAATTTATAAAGATTTTTCTCAAATTGTTTTATACTTAGAACATTTCAAAAAGTGATTTTTCTAAAGATAAAAAAATTACGGCATAACAGTGTAAGCATAAGGATGTGTGTTCTTCAATGTCATTTTCAAGTGTTAGTTATTTTCAACCATCTTTTGAATCGGTATTTGTCAATTAACACTGTTGTATTAGAGAATGTTATTGTTTGTATTAGCATTAATAGGTTCACAAGTTAATGTAACTATCATATTAGGCTACTAGTCACTATTAATGACTTGCACTAAAGGCTAAACAAAGTCACTATTAAACTTGCACAAAGGCTAAACAAAGACACTATTAAACTTGCACAAAGGCTAAAAAAGACACTATTGAACTTGTACAAAGACACCATACATAACATTTAAACGTTGGTCATATAATAGCAAATGTCACTTACAAAACACAAACTATTAAACTTGTCATACTTCACTTAGTTTAGCCGATACACTCGGCCTATACAAACAGTAGTACCAAAACAGACTACTAGTTAGTCTAGCAAAACAACAAATTTAACCTTAACATCATTTAAGGTACCAGTCTATACAAAATAGTAATGCCAAAATATAGACTACCAAAACATAGCAAAAACATCATTTAAGGCACCAACCTATACAAAACATAGCAAAAACACAAGTTTAGCCTTACCATCATTAAAGGCACCAACATATACAAAATAGTAGTACCAACACAGTATCATCGTCCCCTTCTTGGCCTCAACTTTTGTATCATACGTGATTGTAGTTGGTTGTTGTAATTGCATCCTTTATATTCCAAGTTAAGCCAGTTGGTGTTATGGAAAGATTTGTAGGTTCACTAACACCAGATTTGTCACCTCCGAAGGCTATTCCTCTACTTCCATTTGGTTATTGTGGGATCCGTCTCTTTCTTAATCTTGTTAAAAAATAGCTTCTTCGAAATTATTCTTGGCCTTAGCCTAGGGTCTTCATCATCATCCTCAGCTACTGGAACATAGCTTCTAGAAGCAACTTGATATTCAGACTGACTTTCTTGTGTTGGTTGTGGGGCTGTGCAGTTTATGTCTTCTTCAGAAGTTTCCTCTTCATCAATTAAACCTCTCCTAGGCTGCCTCATTTTTTCCCTACCAATTTCTTTTCCTTGCTTAACAGCTTGTTTCCCATGCTTGTTAGTAGGTTGCTTCCCCTACTTTGCATTATTATCATAATAGAAGATAAATAATTAAATAATATGATTGGATAGTGATTTGTTGTAATTAAGATTGAATAAAAATTACCTTTTGACATCCTCTTGAATTATGATTTTGTTCTCCACAAGTACTATATGTCATCACTTTTCCTTTCCTTGTTTGTTTACATACTCCTTGCCTCTTCACTTCTTCTTTCTTTTCTTTTTCCCTCATAAGCTTAGGTCTGCCAACAAGCTTGACCAATTCTGGTGGTTCAATGTCATGCAAAAGATCACATTTCTAGAATGGTTCTCCCCTTGTTGTAACTTGTGTTTGTAAACTGTCAAGGATGCCTCCAACTGTAATACCAATCAATTTCATTCTTGGGTATCATTTTCTTGTGCTCTGTGGCCTTAATTGCATGTGGACATGGAATTCCAGTGAGATCCTATGTTCTGCATGTGCATTTTTCTTATTTAAGTTGGCAATGTGTCTATCTGCACCTTCAATAACCTCATAGCCATTATCCCCATTTCCACTCACCTTAAAAACTTTGGATATCATTAAATACTTAATAAAAAAATAACTCACTTTTGGGACTAAACTCATCATCTTTCCACTTCCTCACAACAACCTCTTTTACTGCCAACCTCTCCATTATTTTGACCATGATATTTTCCAACATTTTAATAACTGGCTTGTATCTTGCTTCAAGTATCCAAGCATTGAAGGACTCTGTAAAGTTATTATCCACAACCTGATTTTTGTACACTATATCTAAATAGGATCTGCACCATGTTTTGGGAGGATACCTATTTATTAAATCTTGTCCATCCTCTTCATCAACTTCCTTGATCTCTTGAAATTGGTCCTCAAACTCCTCTGAAAATGAGGACCATGCAGCCCACCATAACAACTTCTTCAGATCACCTTTACCCCATCTTTTGCACCAATTTGCCTCAATATGTCTTGCACAATATCTTTGATGTGCTTCTGGTAAAATTGTCCTTACTTCATCAAGCCAAAGTATCAAATAAAAACAACCATGTTAATAAAAGAATAGTATTAAACAAAGGTAAATAAATTGCAACATAGTAGTATAATATTACCTTCTGCATATCTGATATGAATGTCAGCCCTTCACCAGTTCAAGTAAATGCTGCAAATGTTGCATGAACCATGTTCAAGTCCTTTTAGTCTCTTTATCTACCACAACCCAAGCTAGAGGATAGAAAGAGTTATTACTGTCTTGACCAACAACAATCAATACCCGTTCCTTAGCTTTTCCTTCAAGAAATGTACCATCTAACCAAATAAATAGTCTTAACCCAGACTTAAAACCCAGCTTCATTGCGTTGAAGCATATAAACATCCTAAGAAATTTTCTCTTACAATTAGATAATGCATTTTTAGATAAATCTATCACAATATCAGACCCTGGATTACAACTTCTCAATTCAATAGCATAACCCTCTAATTTATTGTAAGAGTTTACAAAGCTACCATCCAGAGTCTCTAGTATCTCCCTTTTGGCTCTCTTGCACTTTGCTTCACTTACATTTAGCTCAAACACTCTATGTAAGCCAGCCTTCATTTTTTTGACCTTTTACTTAGGGTCACTTTGCAATTTATCCTTAAAATATAGAGCTATTGTTGAGTAATCCACTAAAGAATTGGCATATGTTGTTCCACATTCTATATGATCTACTAGTGTTTTGACACTAACACCAGAAGTGGTCAGATCCCCATAAATCAGAACTAAAAATGGACAACCTTCAACACCACATTTATATCTCAATATTTTTTATCACTCTTCACCATAACTAGTTCTTCCTTCTTATCCATAGCATAAAGTTTACAGAGTTATTTTGCTTCAACTATGTCCTTGAAGGCCATACCCTAACAATCTCCTTATAACTTGCAAACTATCAGTTATATTCCTCTTTTTTAGTAATTAAAATTTTCAATTCATCTGTATCATAATCTGAACAACTAAACACCATTCCATCATTATTGTCACTTTCACTTCACTACAATTTGTGCCTTCATTAACAATTGGTAAAAGTAAAAATGATCCATCATGCATGACAATATCAGTTACATCAACAAATAATTCACAGTCATCAGTAGAAAACAAATGAATGGATTTATAATCAGTAGAGATAAAAGATGATAAGGTCCTAACTCCTTCATCACCTACTATTTCAAAATATTTCCCAGATGAAGCAAGTACAATAAGTTGTTGCACACCAACAAAACCTAACTTATATGTGTACTCATTGACTAAATCAAAAAAGATATAAGATTAGGATTATACCCTCTCCAATAATGAACTCATCGTTTATCATAATATGATTCTGGACTGGTAATCCACTCACTACCATGATGAAAGTATCTGGTAACTTCGACCATGTTAATGACCTACAAACATTTAGTAAATAACATAAGTCAATCACATTAGTAAGTCATAATTTAGTTAGTAAGTTGTTAAGTCACATAAGTCGGACTTAGGAATTATTTAAATCTTAAAGAAGTTAACAATTAACTCAGTCAGTCACATTAGTAAGCATAAGTAAGTCACATTAGTAAGCATAAGTCAGTCACATAGTTAGTAAGTCATATAAGTAAGTTACATTAGGAAATAAGCAAGTTACTTAGTTATTTATTAAGTCACATAAGTCAGTTAGCTAGTAAATAACACAAGTCAATCACATAGTTAGTAAGCCATATAAATAAGTTACTTTAGGAAATAAGTTAGTTAGTTATTAAGTCACATAAGTCAGACTTAGAAATTATTTAAGTCTTAACTCAGTTACATTGCATTACATTAATAAGCTTAAGTAACTTAGTCAGTCACATTAGTAAGCATAAGTAACTCAGTCAGTCACATTAGTAAGCATAAGTAACTCAATCAGTCACATTAGTAAGCATAAGTAACTCAATCAGTCACATTAGTAAGCATAAGTAAGTCTTAAAGAATTTAACAAGTCACATTACATTAGTTAGTAGTCACATTAGGAATAAAGGAGAAAAAAATAAAAAGTTACATTAGTAAGTAGTAGGTACTCACATTAGTAAGTATAAGTCACATTATATTAGTTAGTAGTCACATTAGGAATAAATGAGAAACAATAAAAACTTACATTAGTAAGTAGTAAGTACTCACATTAGTATAAGTCACATTACATTAGTTAGTAGTCACATTAGGAATAAAGGAGAGAAAAAATCAAAAGTGACAGTCTAACAGAGAAGGTAAGTACTCACATTAGTATAAGGTTATTTAGTAACTACTCACATTAGTAAGTTAGTAAGTCACATTACATTAGTTAGTAGTCACATTAGGAATAAAGGATAAAAAATCAAAAGTGACAGTCAACAAACAAGGTAAGTACTCACATTAGTATAAGGTTAGTCAGTAAGTACTCACATTAGTAAGTTAGTAAGTCACATTACATTAGTTAAGTTAGTAAGTCACATTACAATAGTTAAGTTAGTAAGTCACATTACATTAGTTAAATAACTAAGTACTCACATTAGTAAGTATAAGTCACATTACATTAGTTAGTACTCACATTAGGTATAAAGGAGAAAAAAAATCAAAAGTGATAGTCAAACAAGGAAGATTTAAGTATGTTAAGTATTTGAGCTAATTACAAAATACTAATTAACAGATGAACTCATTAAAATAATATTAAATAAGTGGTCTATGTTAAGTATGTGAGCTAATTAAACAATTTTAATTAACAATTAAGCTAGGTAAATTAAGATTAAACAAGTGGTCCTACCTAACTGTACATAATGTAATTAATATCAACTATCAATTATATACTTGTCTAGTTCTTATGGACCTACCTAACTGTACATAATAAATAGTCATAAAGAAAGGGAATAAAGACATAAAGAAATAGAATAAAGACAGGAATGAAGACAATGGACAAAAGTAGAAGATAAAAAATCCATAAATTACAGAAAACGACACTACACAAGCAATAGATCTGAAACACAAACAACAAAATACTTCTTTAACATAAAGGTGCACAAACCCCTAACAAATCCGCATAAAACTTCAACCATTTTTCTTTGTTTGAAAGGAGAAAAAAAAGAGGTAATATCTATACCTAAATATTAATCCGAATTGACATGAATCTCAATGACAATGACCAAGAATTGACAATTGGTAACGTAAGTAAATATAGAATACACGTAATCCCACAGAAAGATTTCTTTTTTTGAATTGTTCATTTTGAATATTCAGTTTAAATAAGTCGTATCTTGCTCAGACCAATAAATAGAGCTGAGGTTATAGTTAAAGCCGCTAATAGAAAACCGAAAGAACTAGTTATAGTAAGCATGAAAGGGCTAAATTAAATGAAATATGTTCTTTTTATACGATACTAAAGTAAAACCCTAGAAAATGAAAGAATAACCACAGTTCATTTTTTAAGATAAACGTGATCAAATCCCTACAAATCACTATAAAAAGTAGTTTCTTGACAAAAAGTAAAGATACAAGTGAAAATCAAAACTCAACATCTTTCTTACACACTACGAATGACAATACAAGTAAAAATTGAACACAAAACAAGATCTAGGAGATGAACAAAGTGAAAGTGTGAGTACCTTTGACCGGATCAGAGTGAATCCACCAAGAATCGACGGAGATGAGCGAGTAATTTACGTCTAATGAACTAGGGTTTTTGTTTGTGAGTGAGTACTTTATGTTTGATTAACGAGTAAAGGGGCTTTTTCTTTAGGCTTTTCATATAGTTTATTTGTGGGTCGGGTGGGTTATACGAAAAAAGGGCAGGTATTTGAAATTTGGGTTAAATAATTGGTCAAATCGGGTTGAGCCGTAGGATTATGCCACGTGTACCAAATGAGACTTTCGTTAGTGGGGGGCAAATGTGCACTGGTTATTAAATGGCGAGGGCACTAATGGACGAAAAATATGACGGAGGTATTGATATACCATTTTTGAAAGTTGGGTATATTTGTTCTTTTTTTCCTATTTTCTTTTTCTTTTTCCAACAAGTGCAAAATTTTCTTGTAGTACGACTCGGCATTTCCCTGCATTTACACCTCAACAGGGCAACACCAGTTACACCATCTCCGATCATCTCTGCAAATCTGAGAGCTACCGGAAAAAATGTCACACGGAGATACTATACCTCTTCACTCCTCATCCCAATCCGACATTGATGAAATCGAAAACCTCATCTATTCCAATCCTTCTACTGTCCTTCCAGCACGCCCTCCTTCTCCTCCTCGTGCTGCCATACCTGTTTCATCTTCTCCCTTCATGCCTTCCAATCTTCGCCCACCACCTCCCCCTACATCTACCAAAACCACCAATTACAAACCGACACCTGTCCCTTCCATTCCATCTCCACCACCCCTACCTTCATCGGGACAGTCGAATATAGCTGCTACCGGATTCGGATCCCCGCCCAATACCCTTACCGAACCCGTTTGGGATACCGTCAAAAGAGATCTGTCCAGAATTGTTAGTAATTTGAAGCTGGTGGTTTTCCCTAATCCTTATAGAGAAGATCCTGGCAAAGCGCTTCGTGATTGGGATCTATGGGGACCTTTCTTTTTCATTGTTTTCCTTGGTCTCACTTTGTCATGGTCTGCTTCTGTTAAGAAGGTAACTACCACTACATTGTCTTAAGCATTACCATTTTATTGTTCAAACTCTCGGTTGAGTCTAATTTACTTTTGTCTTGTCCTAGAAGGTACTGAATTCTGAAAATGTTTTAGAAGCATTTCTTTTTGTGATTGTGCATGTTTTGTAGTTTTGATGTATAATGTGTGTTTAGTCTAATTAACTCTTGCACAAGGGGATACCAGTACAGTACATTCAAAGTAGATCAAGTTAGAGCTGAATAAAAAGGTAATGCTTTTGAAATTACAAGTGCCAGAGGAACAAATGGACGAACTAGATTTTTATATATTGGCAAACCAACTCGATCAGAACTTACATAGGTCAAAAAGATAACTTTCATACCACCAAACCAAACCAAACCAAGGGTTATAGTGTTTGTTTCAATATCAGGTACATAAATTCTTCTTAGGAAAAACAAGAAATTTGTGGTTCCTCTTCTTTTCTGATATAATCTTGTGTATACATTGTGTATGAAATGGACTTTGGATATAACACAACCCAAAAAGTTAGCTCATGAGGGAAAGGACTGTCCCATATAAGTGATAACAACCCATTTTCTTAATCAATAGGTGACTAGTAACACTCCCTCGCCAGCCTAAGATTGGACATCTATGGCATGGAAAACATAACAGGATGGCCCAATATTGGGTAAACCAAGAATGAGGATGTGTCTAGCTCTAATACCATGTGAAGAAATGGATCTTCAGCCTAATCCAAACCAAAAGCTAGCTTATGAGGGATGATTGTCTATGACCATATAAGGAGATCACAACCTATTCCCTCAATCAATGTAGGACTTAATAGTTAACACTACCCCGTATAATGAGGACTGGACAACTGGAGCGTGTATAACATAACACAGGGCTCCAACATTGAGAAGCGCATCGACATGGATCAATGAGTTTTGCTTTGATACCATGATATGACATGGCTGTGCTGCCCTTCCCTTGTTCAATAGAAAGGGAGGACTTTCTTTTAGCTACCTGCAACCATGAGCTATATTTTTCTTCCCTTTTTTGTTGTATAGTATTGGAATGTAATGAGCCCTGAATAAATTGGAATTGACATAAGCAGATTCATTCAGCCAGCCCAACTAGTCTGGGATTTGAGGGATAGTTGTTTTTTTGCAAAAAAACCCAACAACTTTATTTGTAGTTTCTTGCATGTCCTTTCTTGGTCCAGGTTCTCTTTTCTTCTATCTGCACTTCTTTAATGTGCTTACTTCTAAATTGTCTCTCCATTTCCCCATAAATCTCAACTAATTGATTTCTTTTTCGGCTCCTCATCTAGATCCAGCCCAAAAGAGAACTCTTGGAATTGCCTAAGTATTCAACTTTTTGCTAATAAGCTGTTTATTTTTATTTCAGTTCACATTGTAATCATGTTTGCGGTCCTACTCCTTCCCCTTATAAGTTGATGTCTTCTTGTGGACATGTCCTATAGACTTGCTAGAGTATAGTTGGCTTGGTTTAAAAATGACTATAAAACAACACAGAGTTGGATGGGTGCAAATAGTTCTATTTAGTTTGTGCACAGAAGTCCAACATGCCTAGAGTATATATTCTCTTTGGTTATTTCCTTTATTTTTTATGACAAGGTAACAAACTATAAATAAATCATAAACACAAAAATGTTCTCAACCAAAATGAATGTTTACATCAGTGGATCCAAACCAAAAGTATAAACAAGAGACAAAGCTAAGCTCTTTATCATCTTATTAATGACCTTATGATGTCTATAACAGTAACAAAATCATCTATATACTCTAATTTACACCAATAACAAAGTTAAGAATACAATTCATCTTACGTTTTTGTAAGGAACTACTAGTATCTTCAAAACACCAGGATTCCTGTTTAGAAAAATAATAAGAATAGGTACTAATATGCTCTCAGGCTCGGTTAATGAGGTAGTTACCTAAGGTCCTTTTCGAACTTCTGGATACCTTCTCCGGTGGTATTCGATCGCCGAGATCTATTCTTAGTCTCCTTTTCCTTCTTTTAAGTTTTTTATTGGTCATGGATAATTTTATTTATTTCAATTTGTGGGGAAGTCGTTTGACATTATTGAGTCTAAGGTATATGAGTGAGAGATGGTATGAATGGGTGGAGAGTTTCAGAGTGTGCATTAGTATAATGTCTTTAAGTCTTGATGCGCTGCACTGGGTGTCGCAAAGTCTCAGAGAAGCATTAGATATTAGAGGTGGAGTGTACAAGATGTGGAGAAGCAGAGATAAGGCTACGAGCCTCTTCTATGCCTGAAGTTCAATAAACCTGGTCGCTTTATTTTTGTCATTGCTGTCAAAGGGGGGATTCTAGGTCAGTTACTATTGTGCCAGAGAACAAATTTAATGAGGGCTAGTTGACTTTCATTTCAAAGTTTGCCTGCTTCATTAATAGAGATAAATTCAGACAGGGGGCCTTAAATACCAAAAGGACAAGGAATGTCAGATTGTTAAGTGATGAAAGAAGCTTTAAAGAAGCATTAAATAAATCTACATGGATCCATGATGGTGATAATGGGGAGATAATGAAGGTTTCCATGGAGGGACAAAGCTGTCTCAAGTTCAGAATTCCCTCTAAGAAGATACTTAGTGGTCAGTTTCACTGAGTGCGATGAAATCCCTTCACAAAATGATGTCATAAAATGGGCACATTAGGCTTGTCTTGGAATACATAACCTCCAAGTGTTTGACATGAACGAGATTCCATTCCTATTTGAATTTCAAAGTGTGAAGGATGCAGAGCATGTCATGAAAGAATCTTGGAGAAAACCAGGGAAGCAGTCTCAAGCTGGATTGGTGGTCATCAATAGCTAGAGCATACTCAATTAGTACCAATTTCAATTGGTATTGGATTAGGGTTCTAGGTCTGCCACTTCAACTATGGTCCAACAGGGCTTATAAAGGAGATTGGGGAAAAATATGGCGGATGGTTGGAGATGGAGCTCAAGAATCACTTGAGATGGGCTTGAATTAAAGTAATGGGTCGCTGAAAAATGTTCCGACGTCGGTTGAACTCGGGGATGGGGAATGGAGATTCACTTTACCAGTATGGGTAGAAGCGCTGACAAAATTTGAAAAAAGTTGGGTTGTTGAACAACCAAGAGGGGACAGCTTTTCACGGAAAAGGAGTCAACTGTGGAGAAAGGGAAAACACCTAGGAAGGGGAAAGGGATATCTAGGAAAGATCTGTTGGATAATGGATAGGACTGAGGTTTTTACACAATGGACAAAGATGATGGGCACGTGGCTGGATGCGACAATTCAAAAGGAGTAGGGCCAGTGGATCAATTTTACCCCACTCCTATGTTGGGCCTTCTCTTCGTTTAAATGAAAGTGGGCCTTTCTCTCATTTTAACGAGAAAGGAGAGAAAGGCTTAATGAAAAAGCCTACAGCTGAGCCTTTCACTGAAAGCATAAACGCTCATGTGGGCATTGTAGAGGAGCTGCGAAATGCGACAGGTTTTAACTATGAAGATGAAGCAAGAGGAGTTCGTAAGAGAAAGGGTCGAGGATCACATGCAGAGGATCGACACGAACCATGAAGCAGATGTGATCATAATTCCTATAGCTGTGATCTCGGAAACTGAGTTCATTGATGCAGCTGGGATAATGTGAAAAACAAGGGATGGGACACAAATGCAGCTGATTCTGATTGAAGAGCCTACACCTATCCAATATGACCCAAGTGAGCGTAATAATGAGGTGGAATCTGATGCAACATCCTGGGTGCAGCAAAATACAATTAAATTAAGCAATGAATTTGGAGCCATTTTTAATGGTTTAGAAAAAGATGCAGAGGCTCTCTTTGAGAGGCTAGATCAAAGAAGAAAGATGTCAAAGTCAAACAAATATAACAACCTTTTGATCCCAAATGAGGTTAGGAATTTATTCTTTGAGGTCAATTATAAGGATGGGGAACCTAGGAGTGAGCTATGAAAGGGGAGAAGACCACCAATTAGAGATTAATGAAGATTAAAACTGTGTCATGGGACGTGAGGGGTTTGAATGGGGCAAACAAGAGGAAACTGGTAAAACAATTAATTCACCGGTGGGGGGCAAACATTTATGTTCTTTTAGAAACAAAGATAGGAGGGGTAAGCAATTTGATGAGGGAATTGTGGGCTAATGTATCGGAGAAGTACATTTGGAGGCCAGGAGTAGTAGAGGAGGGATTTTGATAATGTGGGATAAAAGGGAGTGGGTAGGAGAACAACTAGTGTAGACTGCAGGCCAGATGATAACTTGTAAGTTCACATATCTTCCTTTCTTTCTTAAACTCATGCCCAGTCAAACTATGCCACTATGCCACATAAATTTCAATGGAGGGATTGTGTATACCTCAATTTGTTGTTTCAAAGGTCTGAGCATCCCCATTTTACCTGATTCTGATTATTGGATGGTTGACAAGTGCATAGTTACTTTCCTTGGTAAAGAACTAGTTACCTTTGATTTCCTTTATGCGGCAACAAGGGCAAGATTACGGAGAAACAACTATAGTATCCCATTCAGTATCTCCAATGTGTTGATTCTTGAGATATATATGTTGACTGTGAGAGACTTCCAAACTATTAAGCTGGTGAAGATTCCAATCTGTGCTTTGTTAGGATGACTAGTGGTTACTGAAGAAGGTAATGTCTTCAGCTGGAGGAAGCGAAAATAGAGGGATGTGAGTGCATTTTATCTATGCATTTTGGTTTCTCCATTGCAACTATTAATCCTATTTATAGTGTACTGATTATTTAACGAGGATGAGGACAAAATCATTTATCCTTGCTTTTCTTGCTTTGTGCTTGCGAGATCTTTTCTTGCTTTGCTTAGCTTAAAATATTCTAGCAATTTCTTGGCTGTCCTGTGAAGGCCTTCCTGCGTTTTTGCTTTACCTCTTCATTTTAAGCTGTTGAGGTTGAAATTTAAGTGCGTCGTGCTCAAAGTGTATATTGATGTTGTCACAAACCCTTCTACCACTCTAATGCAGCTTCACCATCTTATCTCATGGTGGGAGATTAATTAACTTGGAGTAAATTGCCGATGATCACAAAGAGGAAGTTACAAGTACTGATCTGACTTTGTATAACTTGCTTGAATAATAAAAAAAGAGAATTAGATATATAATAGTTATGAATTTACTGGTCTTAAGAAGGAGAAGCAGAAGTGGTAGAAAAAGAGAAGATGCAATGGGAGGAAATGAAGTGTAAACAGAACTCTAACAAAGGTGCAAACAATAGATGTCTAATTCTAGTGTCAATACTCAATAGTCCTCTTCTATGTAAAACTATTCAAGCTTGTATATATGATGGAAGACGAGTATCATGGCTACTTTGTAGACTTCCCAAAAGTGGTTGGTCAAACTCAAAACTAAGACTTACAGTGAGACTTACCTAATCAACCAGCAAGACATCAGTGCATATTTTGCTATACTTGGGGAAAACGTGAATAAAGAAGCATGTTAAAGAACCCCAAACTCTTCTGTTTCATTAACTGGAAAGATTCTTCTGAATAGACGCCCTGTCAGCCAAAGCGAAACCTGCACTTTAAATTGGGTATTGGTATAAATGTGATCTATGAGTCCTAAACTCAAGATCACTCAGTTCTGCCTTTTGTATTGCACACCCCAATGCACCTACTTGGTGCAAACCTTATCCCAAAAAAGAGGATCACTTAGTTTTCATGCATCTCACTGTGGACAGTTCTTATTCATGTCTAAATGAACCTTTTGCAGTTATTTTTGCATTTCTTTATTATTTTAATTTTTTGCTTTTATGCTGTTACTAGTTATCTCTTATTCAACATGGTGTGAGAAGTTACCTTTCTAGTTTGAGAACAATGCCTCTGTGGATCCATTAACAAGCCATCGAGAGTTTATCAAATGTCAAGTGGAAATGTTGTTTGTCTAGACAGTTAAGTTATTTTCAGACAATTTGATGGAATGAATAAATCTAGATCAGTTTTTGGACTGTTGAAACTTAGGTCGGGCTGGATCTTGCTCTAATATGGCATGCTGTCTTGTTACTGTAACGAAGTCCACATGCACCCTTTTTTTTTTATAACCGAGAAATCCGTCTGTGACCCGCCCTTTGGACCAATCACAGCCTTCTAAACTCGGTGGATAATGGGCCCGCCCCTCTACCCTTCTCCACAAGTCCACATGCATCCTTTATTTTACTCTTTTCTTTTATACTTCGTTTAGTTGCCTGTGGTTATATATAGCCTAACCAAAATAGCTTGGACTGTTTATATATAACTAAACTGAACTAGCTGCGACTGAGGCTTATGTGATTGATTAATTGATAGTTAATTGCCTGTGGTTTGAGTGATTTAGTGATGGATTACTGACTACCGGATTTATTTTTCTTTAAATTTTCTTCTAGTCCGAGGTTTTTGCGGTTGCATTTGCTCTGCTGGCTGCCGGTGCTGTCATCCTGACATTGAATGTCTTGTTACTGGTAATGAAACTTTCTCAACCCATGCCTATACAAAAAATACGGTCAAAACATGAATAACAAAAGAAAAAGAAAACACCCTAATATGGGTATATGCTTAAACATCTTTAGGCAATTACTAGACATATACTAAAGATGCCAAGGCCCAAGAGATGTCAGATATTGAACATATAGGGAAAGGGAAGCTCATTGGTGCATATATACCCTGGAATGCATTCTATCGGCTCCTGTCACTAAAAGAATACCATTATACCGACACTAATGAGTGTATATGCAGATTCCTTTTCACAGTACTAAAGTAGTTGGGAGTCACAGAATTAATGTAAATGATGTTTCTCTTACTTCAGATGAAATTAATGAGTTTGACCTGCAGGGTGGTCACATAATCTTCTTTCAAAGCATCAGTCTGCTGGGTTACTGTCTATTCCCACTTGATGTTGGCGCCTTTATTTGCATGCTAAAGGACAATGTGATATTGAAGGTTGTTGTGGTTTGTGTTGCACTAGCTTGGAGTTCTTGGGCAGCATACCCCTTCATGAGTACAGCTGTAAACCCTAGGAGGAAAGCTCTTGCCTTGTATCCTGTGGTGCTCATGTATGTATCTGTTGGATTTCTCATTATTGCCATTGATTGATGGCAGTCATGCCTGTCATATGAAAATGTATGAAGCTGATAAACGCACATCATGTATGTAGTGGACTTTTGATTGCCATACAAAGTTTTGTTGATAATTTTGGTTCGACCACTGATCTCACATTTTGTCCTCATGTCCTAGAGATGTTATATATACATCTAGTCATGTGTGGTGTTATATCCTGTAAGCCTGAAACACTGGCTCTGCTGTATAAGATATCTTCTGATGATGGTCTCTTCATTCATGGGTGTCGATGCCTCTGAGCACTATGGTTGATTGGTCACATGTCATACTCGTTTTAGTGAATGTGTCAACTCTTTTTTCCTCGCCGATTAAGGCCAAGGGAAACTTGGAAAGTTATATGGAATCATATTATACTAATATTTGTAATTGTTACACTTTCATGAATAAAAAGGAGAAGCTTGCACATAATTATACAATGTTTTGTATCACTCTTTTATTTTCAAATTCCTTTTACCTGTTCAGTAATTTTTGTTTAACACATGATTTGTTATCTGAAATCTACATGTGCTTGCAAAATAGGTGGTATAGTCTAGTTGTTGCTTACCCAATACTGTTCTGTATCCCCTGAAGCTGCTAGAATTGAAATCCAGGATAACAATACAAATAAGTAAGTGTTAGAAGCACCATGATTTCAGAATCTATATTCAAAATCATGTAGTATTTTGATGATTTGACAAATTGTGTACAAAAGATAATCTATGTGAAGAAGGAAGATTGAAGACTGAAAAATAAATAATTTAAGTTTCGTGAATTAGGTCTTCATAAATCTCTAAGAAAAAGTGAAGAAATTAGCAATGCTATCAAAGAAATTCATCAAAGAACTTGTTCCTTTATAGTTGTACCGGAGACTATTAAGAACAAAGTTGTTTCACACAGAGGTTAGAGAGAGAAGAATATCATACAATGAGTCTTGAAAAGAAATTATAATGAAAGAACTTATTCCATTCACATCTTTCTAAAAAAAAACTTCTACCTCAAGCACACGCAAGGGGAAGAAGCGGGGTAGAGGAATTGGTCAACCCATCAGGCTCATGACCTGAAGATTTACTTTATTATTAAACTTAAACAATGAATCCTTTGACTTTTAATGCCGAAACCTTGAACCGCTTTTTTATGTGCGCGTACCACTTTTGAGTATCTTTGCACTGCTAGCTCCCTTAGATCATTGGCATTATGAAATGTAGCGGTATCTCTCCTCAGTTTATGGTCTCGATTGTGATTTATTCATATAGTTTTTGAGTTGTAATAGTTAGTTTTTTTGTGTTGGTTCTAAGACAATATTTTGATTACTTAGTTAATTGTAGTAGGTGTTATTTTGTGTCTGCTAAGTATTTTCATTGACGGGATAGAGTGATATGCTCAAAATTACCCATATAAAATGATGCAACGATGTATAGTCAAATATTGCCCCACAAGAATTAGTATGAAAAAAACTACCAAATTAGATGAATATTTGATTGGTGATCGTAATTTATATTTCATTTATGATATAATGCTTGCAATTAGATGAATTTATTTGATATAAAACTTCGCACTCAGATAGGGAAGGAAGTAGAAAGAAAATATTTATTTAACTTACTAAATACTGCTATTTTGATGAAGTTGTAAATCAATAGGATTGCAGAACCAATGATATGCGGTATGCCCCTATTCTATACGCCATGTTACGCCTAGGGTATACTTTAGATCGTGACAGTTGATCTCCTAGCGGTTGTGTAGCCTCCCTAATAAGCATCTGAATATCCATACAACCTATAAGGTGATTGTGAAATAATTCTGAATCGAAAGTGTAGTGTACCTTTGATATACCTGAGAATCATTTTGACTCCTTGAAGATGTTCAATATTAGGACATTGCATAAACTAGCTTTTTAGATTCACTGCATGAGTGATATCATATATTTTGAGTGTCAAATACTGGAGACTTCCTACTATCATTTTATATAGAGAGGCATTGATAAGACTTCCCAAAGCTTCACAAACCATGATTTTGAGCAAAAGGAGTAGTTACAGCCTTTGTCAATGTCATAACTGTCTTTTCCAGTAACTTTGTCACATACTTACTCTGACTCAAGTGGATTCCTCTTGAAAGTATTTGACCTCTACTCCCGTAAAAAGTTTAAATGATCAAGATCTTTCATAGAAAATTCCTTTTCAAGTTGTAAGACAAACTCTGAGATATGTGATGGATTACTTCATGTTACAATAATGTCATCTACATAAAACACGAGGAATATGGTACCTTTGTGAGTTTGCAAAATGAACAATGAGGGTTTTGCCTTACTACAAATGAAACCAAGATGTAGGAGATGCATGTTAAACTTATCAAATCAAGCTCTTGGTGCCTGTTTAGGATCATACAATGCCTTTTTCATTAGACACACATGTTGAGGATTCTTAGGATCAACAAATCTAGAAGGTTGGCTCATGTACACCTCATCTTACAAGAAACCATGGAGGAATGCATTTTTGACATCTAGCTGTCTGATTTCCCACTTAGAACTGACAACAATGGATAGATACACCCTAATAGTTGTGGACTTAACCACATGGCTAAAAGTTTCTTCAAAATCTATCCTTTCAAGTTGTGACAAACCCCTGGCAACAAGCCTGACTTTGTATCTGTCTATTGTTTCATTAGCCTTCAACTTGGTCTTGAACACCCATCTTGGACCAACTAAGTTAATACCAACAGATTTGGGTGTCAATATCCATGTTTTGTTGTTACGTAAATAATTGATTTCCTCATGTATAGTTGCAAGCCAGTGAGGTGACTTTAGTGCTTCTTTAGTAGTTTTCGGTTACCTCAAAAAAATTTCTTTGTTGTTAGAAACAAGTGACAGATGATGTTAGTTTACCTTGTGTCTGGTGATCATGTGATTCCCTTGTGGTGTATGAGGTGTATCAACTGAGACAACTGATTGTACTGTAGTATCTTCAGATTTCCACTTTCAGAGATCAACTTCTAAGTGTATTCCTTATGGGCTGGTCACAAAGAAGGCGAGATTTGATGGACCACCACTATTTGGACCTTCACGTGCAATCTGTTCCTCACTACCACTAGCTGATCCTAAATCTGCAGCCTAAGACTCATTACCATTGTACTTTCAACCTATTCCTCATGACCATCATTCGATCCTACATCTGAGGGATCAATATCATTATCATCATCAAGAGGTATGAGGGTTGTTGGAATTTTAGTAACATTGTCACCACTAGCTTGTGTACCAGTGACCTGTACTTCCCCTTAATTAGGATTATCACATGCTTGCAATTTGGAGAAAAATTCAGCGAATGTAGCCAAATGAGGTGAGACATCAGTGTTAGTCTGAGCTTGACTTGGAGGCACAAAAAGTAATGTGTTTTCATCAAAGACAACATGTTTGGACACATACACTCTCCTTGTTGATGGATGATAACATATGTAACCTTTGTGTAAGCTGTTATATCCTATGAAAAAACAAGGGTGAGTCTTTGGACGGAAAATGTTACTACCCTTGATATAAGGAAAACACTTACAACCAAACACCTTAGGCTATTGTAATCAGGTTGCTCATTATATAGCTTAACAAATGGAGTCACCGTCTTTAAGAATGAGTAGGTTAGCTATTAATAAGAAAAACTGCAGTGAGAAATGTATCAACACATAGGAACAAATGATGGTTAGCATGAAGTAGGATAGTCAATCAGTCTCAACAATATGCCTATGTTTTCTTTTTGAAACTCCATTTTGTTAAGATGTGTTAGGACATGAAATATGTCTGACAATACCACAATCTTTCAGATGTTTAATGAAGTCTGTTTTGATGAACTCACCACCTCCATCATACTGGAAAATCTTAATCTCTTTAGAAAATTGTTTTTCCACTATTTTTTTTTTGAAATTTTACAATTACTTCAAAATTCGGACTTCTTTTTTGGTGGATAAATCCAAGTATACCTTGTGTTATCATCTACAAACACTACATAATATCTCATATGTTGAGAGGATTCAATGGGAGTAGGACCCCACTTATCACAATGAATTTTCAATAAAGGTTCCTTCTCAATTTTATTTCTCAAGCCAAATAAAGCTTACGACTTTTTCCTAATTGGAAACTAGAATAGACAGTTGGCCTTTTAATTCAACTACTAACATTGATGCAACTATTATTACTCAAAAAATTTAATGACTTCAAATTAGAATGTCCTAGTCTAGTATGCCACATGTTGTCTTATGTGTTCCAATCGTGTGCAACAGTTAGAGCATAAAGATTGTTATCTTTCAAAACATAGATTCTACTCATCTTAGATCCCTTGGTCAGTAGTGTCCTTGTCTTCTTTTCCTTTACAAAAAAGTTAGTTTCATCAAATTTAAGAATACAATAATTATCCTTTGCAAGTTTGCTAACTGAGAGTATATTCTTAGTAATCTGAGAAACTACAAGGACTTCTTGTGATTCCAGGCCGAATCTAATTGTATTCCCAACATGTGTTATGTCTAGTTGTGATCCATTCTCAACGATAATTTTATCTGGTCCATTGTAGTGTTTAAGTTCAAATAGAATACCTGAGTTATGTGTCATATGAATACTTGTTCATGAGTCCACATACAAAGTGTCATGTATTTTGTAGATTGACAACAATCAATGGTTGTGGTAGTTCATCTATAGATTCACAACAATCAATGCTTGTGGTAGTTCATCTATAGATTGACAACAACCAATGTTTGTGATGATAGTTCATCTGCAGATTGATAAGAATAGTCCCACCAATAAAAACACTTCAGAGTAGAATGACAATTCCTACAACAGATTTGACATGACTTAATATTATTTCTTTCCTTGTTTCCACTTGGGAAACATTGATTTTTCTGACAATTTGTTCCATATTCATTGTTTTGAGAACCTGTTCCTTATCCAATAGGCTTAAAGGCTCTTCCTCGGGAGTTGAAGTTGTTGTTTCCTCTTATCTGAGAGTAGTTTCCTCGTCCCCTACCCCTTTGAGTAGAGAATGACATGTTATGGCTCTGTTGTGGCACCTCTTCTTCATTCCCCCCCCCCCCCTCATATCAAAACTCGTGAGAGAATTGACAAATTGATTAAGGGTGGGATATGGTTTCTTACCTAACATGGCAGTCTTGAAGGTCTTGTACTTGAAAACTAAACCTTTAGAAAAATTGATTACTTTGCTATCTTCATCCACAAGTCTGTGAATGGCTACAAGGCCATCATATATACCTTTGAATTCCTTAATGTATTCATCGATCTTTTTGGTTCATAGCCTAACACTTTGCAGTTGTTGTTTGAGCTGAAACTCCTTATCTTTTGTTACTTAAAGATGATCTTATTCTAAGCATTCTCACATCTCCTTGACAATTGAGTATCCCATAATCAGGTACATGTTTTATTCTGTCAAAGTGTTTGAGATCTAACTCCGTAGCAATACATATTTCTCCTTCGAGTCATCAATGCTACCATTATCTTCTGCCTTCTTCTCGGTAGCTACAACTTTTTCATCAGTTTTTTCAATGGAACAACTACTTTTAGTTGGTTCATTCTCTGCAATGAGATAAGTTAGTCTCATCATCTGAATCAACTGCATCATTGTGTCCTCCATATGAGATGGTTTGTTGGCTTAAGTTTAATGGAACACGAGGCAATGAGGTAATGAAGGAAAGAGATGGACAGAGTATTGGTAGAGGGGATCATTGAAGTTTGAACGTGTGGTTATTTTAGATTCAATACTTAGCGAGCGAAAGAGCTTATGAGCTTTGATACCTTGTAAAATTCTCATGTAAAGAATGAAAGAAATTAAGGATTATATTGATGATTAAAACTGTCGAGTGCATGCTCCTTATATAGGAGTGAATTATAGAGTCCTAGGCTTGGTACAATTAGAGTCCTACTACAATTCAAATACACAATTTACAAGAGTAACTTATCCTAGTCGACTTGAGCTAACATAAGACATAGTAGCCTAGTCGACTTCAGTTAACGCATGCCCAGTCCTAGTGTGACTCTAACTTTCTTTAATAGTTAACAACTTTACACGTGGATTGTATCACGTTGTTCAACCTGTTTCATATCTCCAGCTTTCCTATCTTCAACATTATGGATTGGTTGTACCCCGTTGTTCAACCTATTTAATATCTTCAGCTTTTCTATCTTCAACATTATGGACTGTGGAGTTGACATATTATTTATAGACAACATTGTAGATCAGCTTCTTAGCTCACCGTGAATCATTCGTGGTCCGTCAAAACCATTTGTGATTGTAAATCATACCTTCAATATATATATACTTGAACCAATATACTTTATACTTACTATTTAATAGAAATGTCACCTAGCTGTTAATTTCAAATGTAAAATATTCTACTTTTACTCACAATCAGGGGCGGAGCTACAGTAGCCGAAGGAAGTTCGACCAAATTCACTGGCTTTTCCGTAGACCCTATATTTGTATTAAATTATGAATTAGAATGTATATATATATATTTCCTGCGAACCCATAATAACACTGAAGCGTTTGGCCCAGTGGTCACTGCGCATCCAACGAAATCGTTCGTCCTCGTGGGATGTGTGTTCGAATCTCGGTAGGCACACTGTCTTTTTGGATAATTTCTAAATGCAATATGTGACTATTGATTTCTACTCACATACAAAAAGTTTAACTCATTCCCCCCCTCCCCAAAAAGTTAGGGTTCTAACTTTTATTGTTGATCTAATTGCTGCTATCCAACATCTGGTCTCCGGTGTGTACTCTTGTCTCCCTTTTCATTTTTTTCCTTATTTGTTTGCTTTGACATTGTACAATTAGTTATTCAAAAATTAATTTTTAATCTTTGATTCTAAGGTTATCCAACATATTGATAATTGATTATATTAAATTAATTATTGTTTGCTTTTTAAAATTTTAACTTTTGATGGCATTAATGGTTCAAGATGATCGTGAAACTAGTAAAATATTTGTTTTAGGTGCCAAAATATTAATGGTGAATTTAATAATTTTAATCTCACTTAGAACAATATTGAAGATTATACTAAAAATTTTCAAAATTTTAATTTTAAAAAATATTTATCTTTTATTAACAATATTTTAGAACTTTAAATTAAATTACTCAAATCTTTGTATTATCAAATTATGTTTTTACAATAACAATATCTAAGGTAATGTTTTCAAACATCTCATTAACAAATTTATGTTTTGTGTTTTTTTAGGATTTTTAAGAAAGAGTCAATATGATTACAAATTTTTTCAAGCCTCAAACTCGTTCAAATACTGCTCCTACCTCTCCTTTGTCAAGTTTGGCATCGCCTGTTGATCTTTTTGAAGCATTTGATAATGACAAAGTGTTAATCAATTTGGATCTTAAATTCGATTTGGCTGCAAGAACATAAATTTCAAAATTATCTCCTAATGTACGTGACCGAGTGAGGAGATATTATATACAAAAGGGACCTTGTCAACCTATTGATTTTACTTTTCCAATAAGAGATTTTGGAGGAACACCGCGTCATCACTTTAATCGAAAATGGTTTAAAAATCTCCATATTCTCAATGGCTAGAATATAGCATTAAAAAGGATGCAACATATTGCTTATGTTGTTACTTGTTTAAAAATGAGATTGGAGGATATGGGAAAGTAAGTGATTATTTCACACCGAAAGGTTTTCAAAGTTGGAATAAAGCTTTAGAAAGACTTAAAAAGCATGTTGGTGAAACAAACAGTGGTCATGCTCGTTGTTTCAAGATGATGCTAGATTTAATGAATCAAAACCAATCTATTCTGGCTTCATTTGACAAGCAATCCGAAAAAATCAAAGGTGAGTATCGGATTCGCTTGAATGCTTCGATTGATGTGGTAAGATATCTGTTGAAGGAAGGAATGTCTTTTCGAGGTCACAATGATGGCGTAATTTCTACCAGGAGAGGTCATTTTCTAAATCTCTTAAAGTGGTATGCGGATAGAAAAGAAGAGGTAAAAAATGTTGTATTAGAAAAAGCTCCAAAAAATAACAGTATGACTTCTCCAGATATCCAAAAGGATATTGTAACTTCTTGTGCAAAAGAAACGGTGAAAGAAATTATTGAAGACTTGAATGGGGATTACTTTGAAATATTGGTTGATGAATCTAAGGATGTTTCTCATAAGGAACAAATGACCCTTGTTCTGCAGTATGTCAACAAAGAAGGCTTATTGAGAGATTTCTTTGTCTTGTTCATGTTAATGACACTTCTGCAAAGTCATTGAAAGAAGCGATCTACTCTTTGCTTTTAGACCATTCTTTGAGTCGATCACAAATACGAGATCAAAGTTATGATGGAGCTAGTAACATGCAAGGAGAGCTAAATGGCCTTAAAACTTTGATTTTGAAAGAGAATTCTTCGGCATATTGCATTCATTGCTTTGCTCATCAATTGCAATTGACTTTGGTGGCTGTTGTGAAAAAACATAGTGATGTGAATAATTTTTTTGACATTCTTTCTAATGTTTTAAATATTGTTGGAGGTTCTTTTAAGCATAGGGAAATGCTTCGAGGGGATCAAGCTGAAAAATTAGAGGAATTATTAATGCTTGGTGAAGTTCATACAAGAAGTGGATTAAACCAGGAACTCAAACTTCAAAGGCCAGGTGATACTAGGTGGGGATCTCATTTTAAGACAGTACGTAACTTCATTTTCTTATTCTTATCAATTGTCTATGTACTTGAAGTTCTTGAAAATAAGGGGGTGAATTATCATGAGAAAGCAATGGCAAAAAGTCTAGTGGGAGACATTAAATCTTATGAGTTTATCTACATATTGCATTTGATGTTAAAGATTTTGGCAATTACATATGATTTGAATATGGCTCTGCAACGAAAAGATCAAGATATTGTTACTGCCATGAAGCTTGTCGATCTTGCAAAGAAACAATTGCAATCGATGAGGGAATCTAAATGGAATTCTTTGGTAGAAGATATACGCCTATTTTGTGAAAAGAATGATATTATGATCCCTAAAATGGATGAGAAATATGATCTTGGAAAGTCGAAGCGTAAAAGTTCAAGTGTTACATATTCTCATCATTTGTGTGTGGAAGTTTTTTATGTTGTTATAGATTTGCAGCTTTTAGAACTTAACAATCGCTTTAATGAAGTGAATACTGATCTACTTCTTGGAATGGCTAGTTTGAGTCCCGAGAATTCCTTTATAAATTATGATAAAAAGAAAATCATGAAGCTTGCAACGTATTATCCGAATGAATTTGATGCTTCCAAGATTGAAGAGCTTAGTTTTGATCTAGACACTTATATTTACTATGTAAGTAAAGTGGACAACACTTTCTCAAATTTGAAAGGACTTGGAGATCTTTCGATGGCATTGGTAAAAACAAATATGTACAAGACATGGGGACTTATTTATTTGCTTGTGAAGTTAAGCTTGATATTACCTGTGGCTACTGCAACAGTGGAAAGAACTTTTTCCTCAATGAAGTTCATTAAAAATGATTTGCAAAGCAGAATGGGCGATGACTTTTTAAATGATTGGTTAGTTTGTTATATAGAAGATATGAATTATTTGAAAGTGTACCTAATGATGTGATCATTGATCGTTTTCAAAATATGACAACTCGCCGTGTGCAATTGTAATGATAATGCTTATATATATATAATGTTTAAATAATTCGTCGTTTTTAGTGAATTAAATACTTGTATTTATTCGTTAATTTGATGATTGTTACTTTAGGTTAAGATCGTTGTTCTTTTTAAAAATTTAAAACCCATTGATATGAAATCCTGGCTCCGCCTCTGCTCACAATAGATATAAAAAGAAAATTCTGTAATAGGCTAAAAGGCAAAGGGCTTAATCAAGTCATGGACAAATGATTGCAGAACAGGCTGTTGAGTTATTACATAGGATGAAAATGAAATATTATGGAAATATGAGGGTATGTAAGTAATAGAAAAATTGGCGGGTTCTATCTATACAATGGTTAGTAAATATTTTGCAGCACCCGTCCGTTTCGTACACCAACTCTCATTAATAGAAATAATTGTTAAATCAACCACTTTTGGTCAGTAACCCTATCAATTTATGTGAGACATTGAACACCGTGTCAATACGGGCACAATACATGTTACTATTTCTATATTAATTTATGTCGCAGAGTTGAAATTTAGAGATTAATTATCCAAATTTTTTTATGGTTTTTTAAAAATTATTTTAAGTTATTAGTTGGTGTGATTTATAATATTCTTTTACATGATTTTCATATAAAATATATTGTTCCTTATGTTTCAATTTACGCGGAATTTATATATCTTTCAAATATTTCAAGTTGTTAATTGTTGTAATTTATAGTATTTATTAGGTCATTTGCAAATAATATATATATTACTTCTTCTATCCTAATTTATGTGGAAATGAGAAAATTTCAAGAGTCAATCGAATTTTTTATGCCTTTTAAGATTTAAATAGTTTAAACTGTTAATAATCGTGATATATAAGGAATTTTTGCGTAATTTTTAAATATCCAAAAGACCAATAAAGATAATTATAACGGAGAAAATATAAATATTATATAAATGCACTCGATTAGAAGCAGGCATATTGACAAAGAGGTGTCAACGTCTAGTCTTCTCTACATAGTAGTGATAATTAGTATGTGATACAGTTAAATTTGGAGAGAGATTCAAATTTTGTATGATTTTAAAATATTTAAAGTTGTAAATTATTACAATTTATAGTATTTTTTAAATAAAATATATTACTCTATATGTCTTGATTATAAAAAATAATTCAAGAGTACATCGATCATGTCTTTCAAATATTTTAAATTGTGATCTATTATACTTTTTAAATCATTTAAAAATAGTGGCAATAATTCCAAATATCAAAAGTAGCCTTAAGAGTTACAAGTTGACGACCAACAACCTACTTGAAGTCTCTTAAAGGCTATCTCCCATAAATTATATGTCAAGACATAAATTGAAATAAAGTAAGAGAATAATTATCTAGCTAACAAAATATGGAACTAGAAGTGTAATTCAAATTTAACCGGAACTCCAATAATAAGAGCATCTAACATCAAGTGGAAAATCAAATAATTTTTTTAAAAAAAAAATACAAAGTAGAGGAGCAATAGGGATAAGCAATGGATATATAGGAGATGCTCGCCTTTGTTTGAAATAAAGATGAATGAACATGCATTTGAGCCTGGAACTGATAAAATTCTGGGAAAACATAAAAGTAGTCATTATACTGAGGGACAAGACATGACTGCGACTTAAGTGATATAAATTAATCATAAATTAAAGCTCTTTCTTGATGTTGTTGGTATAGTTCTTGGAATGAAAATCAAGAAAGAGCACTAATAGTGATGCATTAAATACAATACCAAAACACCATGCTCCAACTCCAGTGCATCCAAACTCAGTTGTAAAGTGATAATACAACATCAAAGCCGATATTATAAATCCAAGCATAAATTGGTATATTTGACAATTTGTGACCACTTTTTTCCACCATGGCCTTTTTCCTATAGCAGATAGGAAATAATAAGCATACATTATAACATGAATCGAAGCGTTCACTATTAGAGCAAGACCCAACATCGATTGCGCATACTGAAGCCCAATATAACCAAGAACAGTCACAATTGCATGGTGATAGACATGGAGGAACGATAACCTTCGTGATCTAGAACTACTGAGTACGATTAAAAGTGTATCGATAAATTCAATAATTTTTGAAAGATAGCAAATATAAATCCAAAAGAACACAGGTCCACGTGGAAGAGTACGATTTGCACCGGGGAAACATACGATCCATTTCCAATCATGAGGTGGCATTTGGTGTTGGACAGAAAGGATGCCGGCAATGACCATGAGTAGTGAGAGGAGACAGAGAATGAGGCTGTGGATCGCGGTAATGTTGCGAATGGTGGTGGTAGTGAGGGTAGGGATAAATGTAGAAAAACAAAGCGACAAGAGAGTCAGACATAAGTAAACAGAGACCGAAATTGTAAGAAAAGAAATGGAGGAACCAAAAGTGTGACCTTGTTTCCATTCAAATTGGCTGATTGTTGGATGGTCAACAAGCCAGTAATGGATATTGGAGTAAAGAGCTTCCATGTTTAACCAATGAATATGTCTAACAGACAAAACATATTGTATGCATATATATAGAAAAATAGTTTCTCCTTTTTAGAATAAAAAAGGGTCAAATATATTTCTATAATATGATAAATAATTTTAATATATTCTTCTTTATATTTTCAATCCAAATTATTTTTCCCGTTATACTTTGTCACAATTTCTCCATAATTTAAAGGTTTTATAGCTATAGTTTCGATAATTGCGCTCCATAGCTATAGTTTTATTTAGGCATAATACATAAATTGGACCCTAAACTTGGCTTCAAATTTTAAGTATGACCTCTAACTTTCAAAGTGCACAAGTAGGCACTTCAACTATCCAATTCTTAAACAAAAAAACACGCGAATCCAACCTGGCATAACGCGTGATTGAGACGCAATTTAGGCGCGTCAGGGGTATTTTTCGAGGCCCACAACAGTAAAAAAAAATGGAAATGACAATTTTACCCTTAATGAATCCCTTTTAAATATATCTTCATTTTTTTAAAATCAAAATCCCATTTTTCTTCTTCTTCCTAATTCTAGTACTCAAGCTTTTTTTCTCTTTTTGTGCACAATTTCTGGTCGTTTTTTAAGAAATTAG
>JAJOOS010004134.1:0-22596 GCA_029582725.1 Solanum chiquidenum | reverse complement strand
ATTTCTAAACAACCAACCAGTATCATGTCACGTAGAAATATGTCACTATTATGCAAGATGCAAGGGGGACACCCTCTATGCCCCACTCTAATTTTTTTACATATTATACCCTCAATTAATTACTTTGAAAAGGTAGAATTTCTTGAAAATCTTTAATTTTTAATTCATCCACTATATAATTAATATGGGTAGAATGATAAAGTCACTATATCAATCATTATTTTCTCAATACATGTGTCAATTTAAAAGTGGACAAGTAATTAAAGACAACGAGGTACAATTATGTTTGGCCCTCGAGGCAGGTTGAAGAAAGAGATCATTTATTTCTAAACAACCAACCAGTATCATGTCACGTAGAAATATGTCACTATTATGCAAGATGCAAGGGGGACACCCTCTATGCCCCACTCTAATTTATGAGTGAATTATTTAAGGGGTTGTCTCTTAACATTCAATAGGGCTGTAAAAATAGGACAAGATTTATGAAAAGTTTGAAGTGTTTGCTATTCATGGCTTCATTCACTAAATATTCAAGTCAAGAGCTGAGAATTGTAGTAGTAATTGCTAGTGGACTCTTGATCATTGCCTTTTTATGTCATGTTCCAATTACAGGTCAGTAGTATTTTATTATTAAGTGAAATAAATGATACTTTAATTATCCCATAAATACTAATACTTATCAAATATATAGCTCCCAATTAGAAAAGAAGCACCCCTTTTAATTAATGAAATTATTGTTTCCTCTTCCTTTTGTTTACTCCTCCACTGTTTCAAATAAACTACTATTTTTATCTTTTTATTATGTTTTCAAAATAAATTGTATTTTACAAAGTATAGCAACTCCTATAATCTAGTTAGAGTATTTTATTTTATATGTCATTCATTTATTTTTAGTTAGTTGAAAAGAGATACCATCTTTCCTATTTGAAATCTTTTAGCTTTCAAATGTTGCATTTTAATTGTCTTTAATGGCATCCTCTCCCTTATAGTCATAAAATTATACTATCATAATAATATGTTTAATAGAGTAGTATAAATTCTTGTAGTGCTTTAAATATGCATTAAATTATTTTATTTTTAAAAAAAATGATGCCATCATTATTTTCCTCTTCACATGCTTTACTCATAAAAATGAAGAAAGAGAAGAAGATTGGTCTCTACAAATTGCAAATAGTCATAGGTTAATGATACACTATTCTCCGCATCTAAATTTAATTGATACTCTTAACATTTTACATTTAACGAAACAATTGATAAGTACATAAATATTTATAGTTTACTTTAGATCATATAATTAATTCGAAAGTACTTCTTTATCAGTTAAAATTTTGTGCCAGACTCAACGAAGAGGTGGGGTAATAATAAATTTCTTAATTTATACCATTAAATGATGAGTTGATCAATGATATATATTGACGTATAGGTGGTGTTGAAGTTCCAAATTGGGGAGTGAAGGTAGGATCAAGGCCACCAAGGTGTAGTGTTGACAAATGCTTCAACTGCAGCCCTTGTATGGCTACCCTAATTGCACCCATTCACCAAGGAAAACACAAAGTTTCTTCTTATTCTCAACATGATACTTATTATCTTCTTGCATGGAAATGCAAATGTCGTAATAAGATTTACCACCCATGATTACTCTACTAGTAGTATATATTTTGTAATTTTATACCTCAAGAATATCGTATATGCCTAATATCTCTATATATTGTTGTATAGTTTGTAATGTATTTATGAAACATGATATACTATTCTCTTATGATCAATTTAATTTTTTAAATCCATGTCCACTTTATTCTAACAATGTTTTCCTTACGAATTAACATTAGAAAAATCTTCAAATATCTGTTAGTGACTTGTTGTATATATTATGATAAGATTATCACGGTTTTCCACAAATCTATAAGGGAAAAAGGATAAATATATCCTTGTACTATCATAAATGATATGTCAATACTCTCTGTTATAATTTAAGGTTGTATATATCCTTACCGTTAATATTTTGAATCGTCTATACTCTTAAGACTAACAGATTGACACATGACATCATCTAAATAATTTATCTTATTTTATTTATTTATTTATCCAAAAAATTGAAAACTCACTCATTTTTCATAATTTACCCACCCATGACCCAAATTAAAATACCATGACATTTAAAATTAAAAATAAAAACATAGCTTTTCATCTCCATTAAAAATCAAATAAAAGGAAAAATGTTCTTCAATTCCAAATCTCACAAACAAAATCCAGAAGCATATTCTTTCAATCAAAATCAAGAAATCAATTTCATTTTTTTTTGTTCAAATCAAATTATTATTGTTGAAAGGGGTTGGAAACAATATCACCACTGATGGACAAAGCTTCAAGCTTAAAAATGGGTCTACAATCGAATCGAAAATTTCAAACTCAAATTGATTTGTTATTATTAAAAGGTGTTGAGAAAATACCATCATTGATGGACAAAGTTTCAAGCTTTAAAGTGAGTCTACAATCAAATCAAAAATTTCAAGCTCAAATCCATTTGTTATTGTTGAAAGGAGTTTAAGAAAATACTACCACCATTGATAGACAAAACTTCAAGCTTTAAAGTGGGTCTACAATCAAATCAAAAATTTCAAGCTCAAATCGATTTGTTATCATTGAAAGGGGTTGAAAATATTCTTGGTGTACAAAACAGCCAATAACCTAGATTCCTACTGTGCTAAATGAAGATGAAGTTTTTTTTTTCGGTTAGCAAGCATAAAGTCTACCTATTTAAAGAATTTGAAAGACACGAGATTGACACAACAGGGGATGTGACATGTTGAAGTTGGATGGAATGGGGAAGATACAGAGTTTGAAGTGAAATGAAGAAGATAGTAGTTTTAGTGAAAGTCATTTTTTTTTCTTGAAAAATGAGTTCTTGATTCCATGGTCATGGTGAGTTGAGAAGAATAGAGGGATGCTTTTTGATAAAAACGAAGAGTGGATTTTGGTACCATCCATTTTAGTTGTGGGTCGGGTGGATTTTTAATTTTTGGGTAAAAGATAAATAAAATTGGGTAAATCATTTAGATGAAGCCATGTGTCCATCCGTTAGCTTCAAGGATATACACAACCCAAAAGAATAACGGTAAGGGCATATACAACCTTAAAGTATAACGGAGGGTATGGACATACCATTTATGATAGTTCGGGGTATATTTGTCCTTTTTCCCAATCTATAAAATAAGCAATACTCACCACTAAAAAACCGTCGAAAAACGACAGATTGTGTGGCTTTTTTGACCAAAATCGACGGAAAAGCAACGTAGTCAAGTTCATCGCTTTTTGGCTCGATGCATTTTTTTTTTAATAATGTGACATCATTCGTCGCTTTTTTATTTTTTTAATTTATTTTTATTTCCAAAAAGTGACGCAGTCCGTCGCTTTTATTTAATTTTATCATTTTTAAAATCTTGAAAAGCGACGGACAAGGAGATCCGTCCGTTGCTTTTATGGAAATTAAATTTTGAAAAACCCAGAAAAGTGACGGACTAAAGGACCTTGTCCGTCACTTTTCTGGTTTTTTAAAATAAAAAATACAGAAAAGCGACGGACAAAACCACCCAGTCCGTCGCTTCTTTTTCTACATTTTTTATGCTTCCCACCTGCAAAATCAATTCAATTCAATTCAATCCAATCAAACAAAAACATAATAAACATACTACACAAAATATAAAACAACAAACTTAAATTAATCTTCAAAATAGCTAAATTACAATTTAAAGACTAATAAAGTCTTTCAAAATTTTAAAAAGCTCATAAAATAAGAGATAGAAGCAATTAGGGAGTGCAATCTATGAAATCATCCTCCTCCTCACTCTCGTCGTCGGGCTATTTTAATTTAATTTTTTGTAATAGATTTTTAAAACTACTTTCTCTCTAATAAAATAATCTTAATATTAAAAGTATATTAATACTTGCCCTTTATCGTAATTTAACTCTCAAAAACACTTTTTGAAAAAGATAGGACGAACACAATTTGCTTATAAAAAATATTTTCCAAATAAATTAGTCAAACATAAATTATTATCTTTTTTCAAAATCACATTTTTGAAAACCCTTATACAAATATATGGTCCCATTAAAATTATAAATTAATAATTCTTTAAAAGTACAAAATATCTAATACAATTAGTGAAATGTGATTCTATTGTGATTTGTTTTTATTTTTTTTGTTAAACTTTAAATCTAGTTGAAGTTCATCTCTAACTTTTCTTTTTAAAATCAAAAGTTTTGATGTTGTCTTTTCGAACTGAACCATAAAATTGTAAAGAGTTCTAGATCCGATAAGTGCTCCTTTATGCGTAACTGGTTTCAAAGGTATTGTATCATCTTCAACTTCATCATCAACATTTTTTTTATGAGATCCACAATTTCTTCTAAGTTCTGGACCTCTGAACATGTATCATTTTTCTATGGTAATCCAATAGGTTATTGATGTCCATTTTATTTCGGTAATCGAGATCATTAATCATGACCTCAAGTTCATGAATGATGTTTTGACAAGTGAGTTCATTCAAATTCTCTGAGATTTCATCCTTTAAACAAATTTTACTGTAGTGTCAAATATAATTTGTTATTGTCTGTTGCTGAACATTGTATTTTTCGTCCAAGCCGACTGTCATGACCCAGGGGTACACACCCTAGATGTAACATGGTGTATAAACCCCCGAAGGACTCCATATAAGCCACTTAACATATCATAACATAAGAAATAGTATAATAAAGAGTAAAAAGTAATTTTATAGCAAAGCAGAAAGTCTAAACTCATTTCTCAACATAGTCATCTATTAAATTCGAATGAAATTGGGCCTATCCCATACATCATGTCTCAAAAGGAAATACAAAAGAGAAACTGAAATGAAAATCATCCGTCCTCAAACCACGAGGACTCACCAAGCTCGAGAAAGAATCAAGTCAAGCTCTAGCCACTGTTGACACCCAATTTTGGCTCTCCACATTTAATAATAATAATAATAATAATGATGATAATAATAATAATAATAATATGTTATGAAATTTTTATAGGATTACGAAAAGATTTTTGATTATTTATTTTACCTGATAAATTTATTTCATAAATGTTATTTCTTACAAAAATTAAATATATTATATTAATACTTACTTTGTCATTTTTAAGTAAGTGTCGTTCTTAAGAATTGAATCTATTTTCGTTCAAATATAATTTCTATTGTCGCAATAGATATTTTTCGTACATTTTTTAAATATTAGAAAGCTTAATTAATTACTACTTTATATTAATTTAATTTTAAGAGTGACTAATTTTATCAAATAAGCTAATCTTGCAAAATAGTTATTTTTAATTTAATAAATTATGACTATTTAATAAAGAAGAGGTTATAATTTAAATGGATTTTAATTTGAACAATTTTGGCAACCCAAGTCCCCTTAAATCGGCCAATCCGTGTATGCTACGTAGGCGAGCACATGGATTGTGTTTCTTTAGATTCATTCTTGGCCTTACAATCTAATCTAACGACCTTAATTAATTCATCTTTTACTATTATTTTTATATATATGTATATGTATATATATAAATTATTATTATTATTATTATTTTAAACCCCTTATTCATCTTTTCCCAAAAATAGTACAATCCCAACGCCTCTATTCCTCTTTCTTTTCCCCAGATACACGCGCTTCATCTTCTCAAAAGGAATCACCACTCAAATCCTTCTCCTTCCCCAGAAAGAAGAACGTTTCCCCAACGTCTTCTTCATTATTATTATTTTTCAGAAAAAAGGATGAGTGCTTTCTCCTTTTCCAGACGTCTTCACCTTCCCCATGCCTCTTTCGACCTCTCCCATCAAGTTCGGCCATGGACTGATGAAAAAAAATAATATCCGAAGGTTTCCAAAGTCACTTCTTCCTCCATACGCCGTCCATCAATCACAACCCTCCCTTCCTATCAGCTTTACATCTTTTCCAATTTATTTCTGACCCAAAGCAGGCCTAGAAACCTCAACCATCACCATTGATAGGCCTGAAAAGTTGAGGGACGCAAAGAACCGTTGGATTTTGGTTGGTTATGCCTTAATCTAATGGGTTTTAGAGTGTGAGTCTATCCCAAAATCGGCTATAAAAATCCGTTTGGTTCTTATTGAAAATCATCTCAGAAAATCCAGAAAATCATCCGGATAACCAACAACCATCCAGCAAAATCCGAAAAAAATCCAGAAGATCCAGAACATCAGAAAGATTAAGCCGGTCCGGTAAGATCCGAATCCGGTAAATAAATCCGGTCTTGTTGATCCGGTCCAGTCCAATTGCCAGCCTTACCCTAGAGATGGAGGAGTGATGCATATAGGGGATGAACCTGTTCCAATAGCAGAAGACGCTCACTCGGAATATGGTTCCATAGGGTTTGATGAAAGGGAAGATTCAAATGACTGGGAATGGAAAATCGACGAATCCTCAGAGTATCAGCCGGGGCCTTACTATGATTTGGGAGATGATGATGATGCCCTAACCTGGCCGTAGATCATCTTTATTTTTTTAATTCCCTCATAAGCTCTTTAAAGTACCGTGTGGCCTATCCCTCTTGTATCCCTTATGGCCACCCTTGTACTTTTATTTCTTAGGCTTCCGACCGCCTACATCGTTGTAATAGCCAAACTATGTAACCCATGAAGTTATGTTTACTCCAAATCTAAAATGTTTTTAAATGGACCATTTATCATAAAACTAATTACAACGTAGGCCTACCTCAGGCAAAAAGAGGTTCTATATTAGGACGCATTTTGAATATCACCGAATTGGCGTAGATATGTGTTATATTTACATATTAGTTACTTCTTTCAATATTTCCAAAACTAATATAGTTTTCTTTTTCTTTGTTCTCTTTTCTTTATTTATCCCCAAAAGTACGTTGATTTGTGTCGACTTGCAAACTGGCTGACTCACGATACAACCTTCGATCAAAAGAAAAAATGACTGATAAAGACGAGTTCAACACTGCCGCAAATATAATAGTACCTATTGAGAACCCCAAAAGTTCTCGAGGTATAACTGACATTCAAAATGAGGAGAAAATGGCTCACATGGAACAAGAACTCGAGATCTTGAGGAAAGAATTGTGTCAAGTGCGAGACTTGGCCAAACTGTCGGCGACCACTTTCCCGACTTTCAAGACACCTGTCTACTTCCCAAAGGCTGACTCGCCTTCTATCGATTTACCAAATCATCCAGAACGAACTCAACACGCTCCTGCTTACGGTCGAGTTCCACCAGCTTCTCCAACCACAGTCGGGACCGTTTCTGACCTCTCTAATCACGACCCTACTATACTTACGATGCAGCGGATATTTGGGGCACATGTAACCGCTCCCTATGTGCCACATGTTCCACCTGTATATGCCGCTGAATCTTCTACATTCACGACGCCAGCAGTGGTTAGTGTCCCGTACGAGGTCGATCAATATGCAGAAATGGAGGTAGATGCTCGGTTGAAAGATGATGCATCGATAAATGCCCAATTTCATGGTCTGAAAAAAGCATTGAAAAGCTTACAAGTCACTAGAGGAACAAAGAGTCTGAATTATGATGACTTGTGTATCCATCCAGACCTTGACAAGCCGGTAGGGTACAAACCACTGAAGTTTGACATGTTCGATGGAAAAGGTGACCCTCACGCTCACTTAAGGGCATACTGTGACAAGTCAGTCGGTGTAGGGAGAAATGAGAATCTGAGGATGAAATTGTTCATCCGGAGTCTGTCTGGAGAAGCTTTGGCCTGGTATACGCAACAATACCCTCGCAAATGGCGTGACTGGCATGAAATGGTTGAAGACTTCGTGAATCGTTTTAGATTTAATACTGAAATTACAGCTGACAAATTCTCATTGACCAACATACAGAAGAAGCAATTAGAAAATTTCCAGAAGTACGCACGACGTTGGAGAACTTAAGCCGCAAGGGTGCAACCACCACTAGACGAGAGTGAGCTCCAAGAATGCTTTATTCGAGCTCAAGAAGGTGTCTACTTTGACAAGATGATGTCTTTTTTGCAGAATTGGTCAAGATAGGGGGCTTTATAGAGGAGAGTGTTAAATATGGGAAGATTCAGTTTATGGTCGCATCGCAAGCTGCAAGTAAGGATATACAATCGGGCTCCATTGGTGGCATCAAAAGGAAAAGGGAGGGTGTTTCAGCTGTCACTTACCAACAAGGAGGACAGTCCCACCGATACCCCAACAATCCCCGGATTGTTGCACAGACTTCATAAGTCCCATACCAAGTATATAATACCCAACTCCATTATAATCCATCCCGAGCACCAGCATACCAAAATACTCCAAGATCATACGTTTCTGTCCAAGCACCCATCCACCAAAATAGACCAGCATATGCACCGAAACCGCGTCCAAATCTCAAAGCTAGATATGCTCGCGCTTGCACATTCATTGCCAAACCTTATGCCCAATTGTTTGAGAGGTTGAGGACAGCAGGAGTGCTGCAACCAGTTGAAGGGAAAATTCCCGATCCAATCCCTCATAACTTCGATGGAAACACGCGATGCTCTTACCACTCAGGAATTCAAGGACATGACACAAAGGATTGTTATGGTTTAGAACCAAATCGAGTCTTTGATCAGGAGAGGAGTAATCAAATGCACTCCAGCACCTCCCAATGTGAACAACAATCCCTTGCCAAACCATGAGAATCGGGAAGTCAAAATAGTTACTCTAGATGACGAATATGGCCCCGACTATCGAAACATAGATGAAGCAGATGTCGTGACATCTTCGGCGCAACTTGTTATCACTGTTCATCTAAGGGAACCTCTGATTGTCCAAACATATCTCCCAAGAGTTGTAGTGACCACTCTAATTGCTAGAAAGCCTGAGTATGATACCAAAGTTGTCCCTTGGGACTATCGAGCAGGCGCCAAGGGCAAAATGATCGACACTGCCGTGGCTCAAGGAATGACTAGATCCAGGAAGGTGTTACACCCCAGAGAATCTAAATCAAAGAGTTCTCGAAAAAGAATAGAATCCAAAGAAAAATATTACCGATGCTGAAGCTGCTGAGTTTTGGAAGAAGATGCAGTCTAAAGACTATTCGATCGAAGAACAGCTGAAGAAGATGCCAGCCCACATATCCATTTGGTCTCTTCTAATGAGTTCCAAAGCTCATATGAATGCTTTAATGGAGGTGTTAAACAGAGTACATTCTGAAAGAGACCACAAGTGAAACCTTAGCTGCAACTATTGGAAGAATAGTGGAAGCTAACAAGATTTCTTTCCATGATGAAAAGTTGCCTGCGGAAGGGGCTGGGCACAACAAAGCGCTTCACACCGCAGTCAAATGTTGTGATAAGATTGTGACTCGAGTTTTAATTGATGGTGGCTTTGGATGCAACATCTGTCCTTTCACCACTCTGAGGGATTTAGGTGTTAATATGGGAGAGATAAGGGAAAGTCGTGTGAAAGTTAGGGCCTTTGATGGAGCACAAATAAGTGTCATCGGAGAGATCTATCTCACATTGTAGGTGGGGCCGATTGAATTCCCCATCCTTTTTCAAGTGATGGATGTATCATCCAACTACAACCTGTTGTTGGGAAGACCATGGGTTCACATGGCGAGAGTGGTTCCTTCCACTCTTCATCAATGTGTAAAGTTTGAGTGGGGTCGCACAAAAGTCACCATCCACGGGGAGCTCAGTCACCCCATTCATTCTGTTAATTCTATCCCAGTTACCAACGTGTTAGACGGAGCTACTTTTCACACTTTGGGAATCATGCAAGCTGTAAGGGTCAATAAGGAAGCAGAGCCCGGAGATACCAAATTGTCAAGTACAACAAAAATGGTTGCGTCGGAGATGTTGAAGTATGGATATCACCCAAAGAGTGGACTTGGACCCAAGTCCAATGCTATAGTTGAACCAATCCAGTTGAAGCATCATAGAGGCACTAACAGACTCAAATACGAGCCTTCCTTGGGAAGATTCCACCAGGGGTCAAGCGACACAATCTTCGTGCCAGAACAAACTTTAATTCCAGATCAAACAGGTGATGATGACATCGTAGATGTAATAGGAAATCTGTTCGTGGCCATGGCTGGAGAAGAGGAAGAGATAAATCTCAGCAAATTGACCATTCATGATGCCGAACCTGGAGAAATCTTGCAGAACTGGACCATCAGCCCGTTCCTATTTCAACCAGAGTCCTGGTAGTGTGGAAAAGTAGTTCTAATTTTAAAATTCGCATGATTAAATTGAGGCTTGAATCATGCCTAACATTTTGTTGCTTGCCTCTTCTAAAAGCTAGAATACTTTGAAAATAAAAGTCTTTGTTTTTTCTATAAAAAATTTCTCGTTATTTTAAATAACTATTTATTTTTTACTTACCTTTTTCACTTCTCATCACTTATATTAATAAAAATCTCTGTTCAACGGTTATGACATGTAATGAATCCACCAAGCAAGGTGAAAGTGATGAACAAGATCACAAAGAGTATGATGAAAACATGATGCCTGAAAATCTACCACATGAGAACAAGCAAGTTGAGATGAAACAGAGGTTTTCAACTTAGGAGATGATGAGATCGTGAAGGAAATACGAGTCAGCATACACTTGGAGGCTGAAAGAAAGCAAGAGTTAATACAGTTGCTTAAGCAGTACGTTGACGTATTTGCTTGGCCTTATGATGACATGCTAGGATTAAGCACTGATATTGTCTCGCACAAATTACCAATTGATCCTACTTGACTACTAGTTAAGCAAAAGACAAGAAAATTCAAGCCAGATTTGAGTTTGAAGATCAAGGAGCAGTAATCTTAGCAGAAATAGATGGCAGAGTGAGCACAAAGCCAATTAATTCAGACGCCATCAAGAATACTACATCTGAAGACTTCAAGATTAGTGCTTATATTTTGTACTTTTGCATTTTGATGTATACAGAACTACATCTAGACCTGACTTCCCACGTTGGGGTAAGTAGGCATTCCTTTTCGGATTCGGTCCTTTGCATTTTTTTCTTTCCTATTGTATCGAACTACATTATGACCTGATTCCACTTGGATACGTAGGCAGCTTGAGTCAAGCTCGGTCATTGCATTACATACTTCTATTTCTCTCACTTGTATTCGAACTACGTTATGATCTGATTCCTACTTTAGGGATATGTAGGCAGCCTGTGTCAGGCTCGATCAATGCACTGCATAATTTCCATTTTTTCTTACCCTTAGGAAACACTTCCTCATAGTTGGCGTAACCTCAGAATGTGAAGAATATCGATCGTCACGGTGTCTGCAAAAGAGCTAGGGAAGCTACATCAGAAGGGTAAAAGCTACAAGAAGACTATGTTGGATATAGTCAACAAAATGGAAAGCTCGATCGACTTCGGAACATGTCATAATCTAAAAATGCTGGAGAGTTACTATATATATATACCTAATATATACGTAGTATACTTATTTTCTAGAAAAACAAGCTAACTCTTTTCAAAAAGATTTTTTCTACCCTTCCACCTACGTAGTCTCTAGGTTAAGAAACTACATACGGGCTAAGAAGACGTCGAAAGATTCTAGTGACAAGGCTTCAGTCTGCGTGTCGATACAAATCAACACCCCCTCATAAACTAAATTTTCTTTGAGTGCAGGAACAAATGAATCAAGGAAAATAACATGAAGTCTCAGGGCATGACCAGAAACACCATTCGACTTGTCACAATTATGAGACAAAATACTCTTTCCCTACTTTATTTCCTGGAAGTACTTCACCTTGCATCTTATGCCTAAGAATATTTCATTTAATTTTTTTTTGCAGGTACGCTCAAGATTCAGATCAAATACTGAAGAAAAGAGGGGCCTCGTAGGAAAATAGGATAGTTTCATTGATGTCAAAATAACTCCATCAACTGGAGCATGTAGTCTAACCTCATCAACAACTCCGTCAATTGGAGACCACCGTCTAATAATGCCAAACTCCACAAGCCTGGGGTTGTACATAGCAAATGTCACTCAAACTCCACCGGTTGGAGGCTGTACATAGCAAACTTCGTCAAACTCCGCCAACCGAAGGCTGTACATAGTAAACTTTGTCAAATTCCGCCAACCGGGGGCTGTACATAGCAAACTTCATCACACTCCACCAATCAAAGATTAACATCATAGTGACGTCACCGAAGCTCCACCGACCGGGGGCTGTACATAGCAAACTTTGTCAAACTCCGCCAATCGAAGACTAGCAACGTCACCGAAGCTCCACCGATCGGGGGCTGTACATAGCAAACTTCATCAAACTCCGCCAATCGAGACTAATATCTTAGCGATGTCACCAAAGCTCCACCGACCGGGGGCATGCAAGCATAACGTCAACCGAACTCCTCCAATCAGAGCCTGTATATAAGCGAAAGAAGCAACACTCCGCCAATCAAAGACTAACATCATAGCGATGTCACCAAAGCTCCACCGACCGGGGGCATGCAAGCATAGCGACGCTGTCATACGCAACAATCAAATGTTACATTACAATATTTACTTAGCCAGATGAAGAATTCTACATTACAACAGCCCCGCCAATCGAGGGCCTCTACATTACAAATTACTTTACCTACATCACAAGAGACATCAACAATCATTTGAATATCTACACTCTACTCTTTACATTACTATTTCAATTTATAATTTTTGAACCGCAACAGGTATTTTCACCTTTTTACATGATTTGCAGGACAACACATTACAACGAGGAACTCCCTCTAAGCAGCAAACTAGGGCAAGTTAGTGCAATGTCAAGCATCACTAGCTACGTCAAGGATTCACTTCCAAAACTCAACTCGACTCGATTTTCAGAAGTTCATATTTAAATCTTACTTATAGCTCTTTCATGTCTCAGTTCATTGTAACTCGACACTGGGGCATCATTTTGAAAATTCATCCCTCTACCATAGGTATTCAGTAGAAATTGCTACAGAGCATTCGCGTTTCTTTAGAACTATATCTCGTCCCTCTATTCGTGCTAATCTCTTCATACTTCACCACCAAAAGATTTCAGCATTACCATAATTCGATACTGGGCAAATTTTTAATAAAAATTGCTAAGTCCCTACACTCTCGAACTAAATGTGGCCTGATTTCTCATGAAACCTGAGATATGTAGGCAGCTCGGAAGCTAGAGTTCGGCCATAACTCCATAAACATTCTTGCCAAGTTATTGCTCAAAGTGTATTTTGGTGGGTTGCCTAATATTGGATTATGTCAACATTTCTTTGTCCGCGTCTTCTTTACTCTCTTCCATGGGCAAATAAAGGGGCAAGCTGTTGACACCCAATTTTGGCTCTCCAAATTTAATAATAATAATGATAATAATAATGATGATGATAATAATAATAATAATAATAATAATAATAATAATAATAATATTTTATGAAATTTTTATAGCAATACGAAAAGATTTTTGATTATTTATTTTACTTGATAAATTTATTTCATAAATGTTATTTCTTACAAAAATTAAATATATTATATTACTACTTACTTTGTCATTTTTAAGTAAGTGTCGTTCTTAAGAATTGAATCTATTTTCGTTCAAATATAATTTCTATTGTCGCAATATATATATTTTTTAAATTAGAAAGTTAATTAATTAATGAGTTACTAATTTATATTAATTTAATTTTAAGAGTGACTAATTTTATCAAATAAGCTAATCTTGCAAAACAATTATTTTTAATTTAATAAATTATGACTATTTAATAAAGAAGAGGTTATAATTTAAATGTATTTTAATTTGAGCAATTTTGGCAACCCAAGTCCCCTTAAACCGGCCAATCCGTGCATGCCACGTAGGCGAGCACATGGATTGTGTTTCTTTAGATTCAATCTTGGCCTTACAATTTAATCTAACGGCCTTAATTAATCCATCTTTTACTATTATTAATACATATATATGTATATGTATATATATAAATTATTATTATTATTATTTTTAAACCCCTTATTCATCTTTTCCCAAAAATAGTACAATCCCAACGCCTCTATTCCTCTTTCTTTTCCCCAGATACATGTGCTTCATCTTCTCAAAAGGAATCACCGCTCAAATCCTTCTCCTTCCCCAGAAAGAAGAACGTTTCCCCAACGTCTTCTTCATAATTATTATTTTTCAGAAAAAAGGATGAGTGCTTTCTCCTTTTCCAGACGTCTTCACCTTCCCCATCCCTCTTTCGACCTCTCCCATCAAGTTCGGCCATGGACCGCCGGAAAAAAACAACATCCGGCGGTTTTCGTAGTCACTTCTTCCCCCATACGCCGTCCATCAATCACAAGCCTCCCTTCCTATCAACTTTAAATATTTTCCGATTTATTTCTGACCCAAAGCAGGCCTAGAAACCTCAACCATCACCATTGCTAGGCCTAAAAAGTTGAGGAACACTAAGAACCATTGGATTTTGGTTGGTTATGCCTTAATCTAATGGGTTTTAGAGTGTGAGTCTATCCCAAAATCGGTTATAAAAAGCCGTTTGGTTCTCATTGAAAATCATATCAGAAAATTCAAAAAATCATCCAGATAACCAACAACCATCCAGCAAAATCCGAAAAAATCCAGAAGATCCAGAAAATCAGTGTCACACCCCGAGCCTACACCCTGGGCGGGATTGGCACTCGAAGACCATCGCTGGTCCCAAGCGAACCCTTGACCTAGATTTTTGAACTCAGCGGAAGAATTAAACAACATAATAAGTTTAAACAATAACTTAAAGAAATAACATCTTAGCCAAAATGACAACTTAGTCTTTAAACAACATCTGAATGAATAATGTAAAGACTACTGAACTACTAACTGTCTAACTATCTATCTATCTATGAAGACTCTAAAATATCTGAGATGTATGTTGGGACAAACCCCACAACATCCTATTGAACTAAACTAGAAAGCAAATAAAAGAGTCCTCGGAATACAAGGAGGCTCACCAACAGACTCTGAATGCCCAAGCTGGATCAACGAGGCGCTGGATGCTGATTCTAGTTACCTGCATCTGCATCATAAGACGATGCAGGCCAACTGCCATCAGTACATTAAATGTACGAGTATGCGAGTTTGAATGCTAAATAACATAGGCTAGAAAAGGAATCTGAAAGAAACTGAAGAACTTACCTAACTCATCTCAACTCAACCCGACTGACTCATTTCAATATAAATCAATTTAAAACAAATGCAATATAAAGAAAAGTTGTTTAAAAACATGCTATAAATTCTGTGTGTATACAAAGATACAATAAATCTGAGATGTATGTAGAAATACAAATGAACTGATGTATATAAAAATACAATAATTGATGTGGGAGTTTCTCTAATCGACAACCATCACATAACAACTACAGTGATGATACATCGATCAACCTCACACTGCCAGAGCATCCTATACCCGGCCAAAGGTATAGAACCTGAACTTCCTAATGGATCCACTAGTCTAATTTGAAAAGTATTCATCTAAAAAGTATGAAACTCTTCTACCCATGATGGCTACATGGTTCTATAGGGGCTGTGGGTTCTTTGAACGCTCCCCCAATTCGGTGCTCAATACTACTCCCAAAAATGTACCGGCTCTTATGTTTTTAAAACAACTTCTTTCTGCTGATTTGACATAATTGCTCCAAAACTTAGCTCAAAGGCTATCTTGGAAATCTCAGTTTCCTCTCTTGCTTCATTAAGAAAGCGATTACACTTTTCTGAAAACTAGCCCGAAGGCTCTTTGGAAATCTCAGTTTCCAATCTTTTTTAAATGTGAAAAGATTTCTTTAAAACTTCTTTGGGAATACATAGTCCCCATATACCTCTTTGAAGAAAAGAACTTCAAACCATAACTTTACTCTTGCCTAACTTTAAAACTTAAGTCTTAAAACGAATTTAAAACATTGTTAAAAACCGTTGAAAACTTTAAGAAACTTTTCTTTGACTTTCTCCTTAACTTCTAGACTTGACTCTTAACTTCTTTGATTTTGAACTTAACTTTCCTTGAATTGAATTATGGATTCAAGGTTCATGAGCTCATGTTTATAGATGATTTCATGATGTTTAGATGTACTTTAGAGTGTTGGAATCAACTAGGAAACATAGGTACATCACTTAGGAACAAGTACGAGAAGGTGGGAAATGAATGGGGAGAACTGGAGTCCCTGGCGCTCTGAGAGGCGCGGGGCGCCAGCCTCCGAACTTCAGAGGAGCTGCTGGGGGGAGCTGTCTGGCGCGTCTCCCCAGGGGGTAAATTTCAGAGCCCCTTTTGAGGCGCGCTGGCTGGCGCGACGCCCCACCCCCTTCCCCAGGTTTTGACGATTTTTCTTCTCCATTTTTCATCTCTAAACTCTCCAATCTTCCCTAGTTCCTTCCCCAAACTCTTAGGATCAATTGTACCCTCAATATACAACCACTCTAACTCGAAAAACAGCCCATAAATATGAATCAAATAAATCCCCAAGCATCAACAACTCAACCAAAAAGAATTTTGACAATTGTTCTTCAAGAACTTCACTTCTTAACATGTAAATAACTCCAAATCGCTGAATTGAAACACGTTAGTGTGTGGGTGAACTAACCCAACACGAAATAAATCTCACATACCTTAATAGGGATCACCCCGATGAATTCCACTCCAAACGCTTGATGTTCTTGGCGAAATCTTGGCTTTTCTCCCTTTCTTTCTTCCTTTCTTTTTTCTCCAAGCCCTAAGCGTGAATTTAATTTTCTAATCTGACCAAAAATAAGTTTTTACCCCAATAAATCCCTAAAAATGAATTAGTAAATTAATTAGAGAAAAGACTACTTTGCCCTTCCTTAAATCCGGATTGGCACTTTCCTCAATCCAACAACCCAACTTCCGAAAGGCATATCTCACTGATACAATGTCGAAATCGTGCAAACTGGGCGGCGTTGGAAAGATATTTCCATGGGCTTTCCAACCATATTAAGAAATACTCCTAAATTATCCTTATCTAGGAGTTATTGTTGTTGGAAAATGACCAAAACTCACTTTTCTAACTTAGACAAAAAATTTCCAGATTTTCTTATTCTTTCCAAAAATCAATATCTTTATATTTTTAAACTCTTTCTAGTCGTTTCTAGGTTCGAGATGTTATAATATCTCCCCCTTGGGAACATTCATCCTCGAATGAGCTTTATTTCACTAAGCTAAGGGTGGTAAAATCTAGTTCAAACACCCAACAAGTAAATGCAACAATCAACATGCTCATTCAAAATTCAAAGAGTACTAAGAAGAGAATTAGTACCTTGTTCTGCATTTCCCCCGGACTCAAAGAGATGTGGATATATCTTCTTCATATCTTCTTTAGCTTCCCAAGTAGCTTCCTCAACAAATTGGTTCCTCCAAAGGACTTTGACTGAAGCTACTTCTTTGGTCATCAACTTGCGAACCTGGCGTTCTAAAATCTAAACTGGAACCTCTTTATAAGATAAGTTATCCTTAATCCCAACATTTTCAGTTGGTATAATCAATGAAGGATCTCCCATGCACTTCTTCAACATGGAGACGTGAAACACCGAATGAACTGCGGCTAACTCTTGAGGTAGCTCCAACTCATAAGCTATATTACCAATCCTCTTGACTATGCGATAAGGTCCAATATACCGGGGACTAAGTTTCCCCTTCTTACCAAACCTCATGACACCTTTCATGGGTGAAACCTTCAAATAAACCCAATTATCTACTTCGAACTCTAATGGCTTTCTTCATGCCATTCCACCAATGTACCTCTCTCAAATCACAGTACATTTTGGTGAAACCCGGATATATGGATTATCTGGAGCTATGAGATTCCTCCATGATCCTCTCTTGGAGTCCATCCACCATAGGTACACACAATCTACCTTGATATCTCAATACACCACCTCCCCCTTGTTCAAAAGCTAATACTTTTTTCTTATGAAAATTTGCCTTCAATTCAAGCAAAATGGGATCTTGGTCTTGCTTTTGTTTAACTTCTGCCACAAGTGTTGATTCAGCCCCGTTCGTCACCACTCTTCCTCTTTCTGTGGAACACATAAGTCGGACTCCTAAGCGTGCAAGTCTATTCACATCCTTCGCTAACTCTCTCTTTTCTTCATCAACATGGGTAGTACTACCCATAGACAACTTGCTCAAGGCATGAGCAACAACATTAGCCTTACCTGGGGTGGTAAAGAATACTCATGTACCTCCTCTGTATGAGATTAAGCTCTTTCTGAGTGAACACATATTGAAGACTCTTATGATAAGTGAATACATCAACATGCACACCATACAAGTAATGGCGCCATATCTTCAAAGCAAATACTACAGCAGCCAACTCTAAGTCATGGGTTGGATAATTCTTCTAATGAACCTTCAACTGTCCGGAGGCATAAGCTATCACCTTGCCATTCTGCATTAACACACAATCCAAACCAACTCTGGCTGCATCACAATACACCACAAAACCCTGAGTACCTTCTGGAAAGGTCAAAACTGGGGCAGTAGTCAACCTCTTTTTCAATTCCTGAAAATTTTTCTCACAAGCTTCAGACCATTGAAACTTCACTGTCTTCTGAGTCAACTTGGTCAAATGAGATGAAATAGATGAGAAACCCTAAAAAAATCTCCTATAATAGCCAGCCAAGCCCAAGAAACTCCTAATATCAGTTGGAGATATGGGTCTAAGCCAATTCTGCACTGCCTCAATTATCTGAGTATGCACTCTAATGCCATCACCAAAAACTATGTGGCCCAAGAACGCCACAGACTTAAGACAAAACTCACACTTCGAGAACTTGGCATACAACTCTTTATCTTTCAAAGTCTGAAGAACTATTCTGAGATGACTAGCATGATCTTCTTCATTCCTTGAATATATTAGTATGTCATCAATGAAGACAATAACAAACATACCTAAATAAGGTTTGAAGACTCTATTCACAAGGTCCATGAACGCTGCTGGTGCATTTGTTAAATCGAACGACATGACCAACAACTCATAATGACCATAATGGGTCCTGAATGCTGTCTTTGGAATGTCACATTCCCTTACTTTCAACTGATGGTAACCTGATCTGAGGTCTATCTTAGAAAAACAAGAAGCACACTGAAGTTGGTCGAAAAGATCATCAATTCTTGGAAGAGGATACTTGTTCTTGATGGTAACCTTGTTCAATTGGCGGTAATCGATACACATCCTAAGGGAACCATCTTTCTTTCTCACAAACAAAACTGGAGCGCCCCAAGGTGAGACACTTAGTCGAATAAAGCCCTTATCTAAAAGATATTTCAAATCAGTTGGTGCCATTCTGTATGGCGGAATAGAGATAGGACGAGTATCTGGAATAAGATCTATACCGAAGTATATCTCTCTCTCAGGAGGGACTCCGGGAAGATCATCTGGAAAGACTTCTGGAAACTCTCTTACTATAGGAACTGACTGAACGGGAGGTACCTCAACACTTGAGTCATTAACTCGAACTAAGTGATAGATACAGCCCTCTGAAACTAACTTTCTCGCCTTAAGGTACGAAATGAAACGACCCTTAGGCACTGCTGAACTACTACTCCACTCTGTGACTGGCCCATTTGGAAACTGAAACTTGACTACTTGAGTTCTACAATCAACTGAGGCATAACAAGCATGAAGCCAATCCATACCAAGAATGACATCAAAGTCTACCATGTCTAACTCAATTAAATCAGCCATGGTACTCTTGTGATTAATGGATATGGGACAATCACGATAGACCCTCTCTGCTAGAATAGACTCACCAACAGGTGTGGAAACACTGAATGGTTCACTAAGTTGCTCAGGAATAACATCAAAGTTCATAGCAACATATGGAGTTACAAAAGATAAATTCGCTCCTGGATCTAGTAAGGCATAAACAGTAAAGTCAAAGACATGAATCATATCAGTGACAACATCTGGTGAATCCTCTTGCTCTTGGCAACTGTTGATAGCATACAAGCGGTTTGTTCCCCCGCCAGTACCAGAAGTAGCTCATCTAGGTGCAGCCCTGTCTGGTGGAGCAACTGAAGAAGATTGGGCTCTATTTCCCCCATTACCCTGACTGTTCTTTGGATACTCTCGCAATGTCCACTCTGACCACACTTGAAACAACCAATGGAGCCCTCACGACAAATACCTGAATGGTTCCTACAACACTTGGCGCAGGCAGGATGCTTACTACCCTCTTGCGCCACACTACCATGTGAATAAGTAGGTTTAACTCTGGAATTTTGACCATAGTACTCACTCTTGTTCTTAGGTACAAGTGCACTAGCAGATGATGGAGCAGGTCCCTTTTGTGTCTGTTGGAAAGACAACCGGTTTACTTTACTCTTATGCTGCCCGGACTCATTCCTTGTCTTAGCTCTCTTGTTCTTGAACTCCCCTCATCCCTCAGCTTCTCTTCCTCTACCTGCTGCACATAGACCATCAACCTCGAGATGTCCATGTCCCCAATAAGCATTGTTGCTCGACTCTCCTTGCTTGACAGGCAACCCAAACCAGCAACAAACAAACTCATCATACTCCTCATGTCCGCAACCATTTCAGGAGCATAGAGAGACAATTGGGTGAACTTCAATCCATTCTCATGCACACTCAAATAATCCTGCTTTAGTGTGTGAAACTCACGTACCTTAGCCTCTTTCAGTTTTTGGGGAAAGAATCGCCCCAAGAAGGTCTCCTCAAAACATGCCCAACTTGCAGGTGGTGCATTCTCAGCTCTACCCCCTTTCCATTGATCAAAGCAACATTCTTCATCTGATATGAAGCTAGCTCAACCCTCGCAGTATCAACAACATGCATCACATCGAATACCTTTTTCAGTTCCTCAATGAAATTTTGGGTCCTCTGCAGTGCTCGAACCAGTGAAACTTGGGGGATTCATCCTCAAGAACTCACGAATCCTTGAAGTGTCAATCTCTTCTTACCGAGCTCCTCTCTGATGCTCAACCTGATTGGTCACAACTTGGATAAGCATCTTTATAGCCTCTCTAAACTCAACATTAGAGACCTCTCCTTGTGGTTGTGCTTCAGGTGCATTAGGTAACTCTTGCTCTTCAATAATCCTCCTAGCTGGATGACCCCTAAATACTCTTCGTGGAGGCATAGTTATCTGAAAACACGCGCAAGCATGAATTAGAGAGAAACTTTTTAGACATAAACTCTGACGCACGAAAAGAGTGTGAAAGAAGTGAGATAGTTCCTAAATGTTGTAGCCTCCTAATTATAGATGTGGCGCACTTCACACCGATAACTAGGACCCTACCGACACAGCTTCATAGACTCCCTAGGACTCTTAAACTCTGTGCTCTGATACCAAGTTTGTCACGCCCCAAGCCTACACCCTGGGCGGGACTGGCACTCTAAGACCATCGCTGGTCCCAAGCGAACCCTTGGCCTGAGTTTCTGAACTCAGCGGAAGAATTACTCAACATAATAAGTTTAAACTATAACTTAAAGAAATAACAACTTAGCCAAAATGACAACTTAGTCTTTAAACAACATCTGAATGAATAATGTAAAGACTACTGAACTACTAACTGTCTAACTGTCTATGAAGCCTCTAAAACATCTGAGATGGATGTTGGGACAGACCCCACAACATCCTAATGAACTAAACTAGAAAGCAAATAAAAAAGTCCTCCGGAATATAAAAAGGCTCACCAACAGACTCTGAATGCCCAAGCTCGATCAAGAAGGCGCTGGATGCTGATCCTGGTTACCTGCATCTGCATCATAAGACGATGTAGGCCAACTGGCATAAGTACATTGAATGTACGAGTATGCGAGTTGGAATGCTAAACATCATAGGCTAGAAAAGGAATCTGAAAGAAACTGAAGAACTTACTTGACTCAACTCAACTCAACCTGACTGACTCATTTCAATATAAAGCAATTTAAAAAAAATGCAATATAAAGAAAAGCTGTTTAAAAACATGTTATAAACTCTGTGTGTATACAAAGATACAATAAATTTGAGATGTATGTATATATACAAATGAACTGATGTATATAAAAATATAATAACTGATGTGGGAGTTTCTCTAACCGACAACCATCACATAAGAGCTACAGTGATGATACATCATTCAATCTCATGCTGCCAGAGCATCTTAGACCCGACCAAAGGTATAGAATCTGAACTGCCTAATGGATCCACTAGTCTAATTTGAAAAGTATTCATCTAAAAAGTATGAACCTCTTCTACCCATGATGGCTACATGGTTCTATGGGGCCTGTGGGTTCTTTGAATTCTCCTCCAATTCGGTCCTCAATACTACTCCCAAAAATGTACTGGCTCTTATGTTTTTAAAACAGCTTCTTTATGATGATTTGAGATAATTGCTCAAAAACTTAGCTCAAAGGCTATCTTGGAAATATCAGTTTCCTCTCTTGCTTCATTAAGAAAGCGATTACTCTTTTCTGAAAACTAGCCCGAAGGCTCTTTGGAAATCTCAGTTTCCAATCTTGTTTAAATGTGAAAACATTTCTTTAAAACTTCTTTGGGAATACATAGTCCCCATATACCTCTTTGAAGAAAAGAACTTCAAACCATAGCTTTATTCTTGCCTAACTTTAAAACT
>JAJOOS010004133.1:0-32166 GCA_029582725.1 Solanum chiquidenum | reverse complement strand
AAGAGAGGTTGAGTTTGTGGGATTCCGTAAGGAATGTAAGCTATCAAGAATCAAGTACTCCCTCCGTTTCAAAAAGAATGGCCTAGTTTGACTTGACACGGAGTTTAAGAAAATAAAGAAGACTTCTCAATCTTGTGGTCCCAAATTAAAGTTATGTCAAATGTACCAAAACACCCTTTAATCTTGTGGCCTTAAACATGCCACGTGGAAAGCTGAAATTAAAGTGTTGCCAAAAAAGGAAAGGAGCCATTCTTTTTGAAACATATTAAAAAGGAAAGTAAGTCATTCTTTAAATATAAAATCAACTCTCTAAGACTTCCAATTCTATGGATACTAGAACCCAGATGGGATCTGAACAGCATTGATGCTTTACCATCAGAATCTACCCAACAATGGAGGGGAGAGGGTTGATGCACATTTGCTAGGCACCACATAAGGAAATTCTAGCATATCCATTTATTGGAGGGTCCTTTCATGTCGGAATTTGGTTCAGCCATTGAAACGTTACACATGGACATGTTGTTGCCTAGTCTTTGACTAGGGATTGAATGCAAGATTGCTAGAAGACAAAGGTTTGGTGATTGAAGTGAAGAGGAAAGAAGAAGATGGATCGTTTAGCAGAAAATGGAATAGCAATGTCCATAAGAGAAGCGATCGTTTCAGAGGAAGGGGAACAACTTAGAGCTTGAGCAAGAAAGAGTAGTGCCATTTTTGGAGAATGGAAGCTTCATGACTCCCACATCAAAAACTTTTGTTGAGTATTTGAAAAGTAATAATGAAATTAAGGTTAAGTCATCAACCAGAAAATTACTGATGGTGTCCTACATTGGCTAAAGGATAGGAATTGAATGGTCTTTCCTCATGAGTTGGCTTTTGGAATTGAATTAGGCCCAAGATCCATTTCTTTACATAATAGCAGAGTCAATCCCATCCTAACTCATTGTTTTTTATCTTGGGCCCCTCATCTAATATTGTCTACACTCCAAATGTCCAGTCCTGGGCGTGTGGGGGCTGTTGGTGTCCCATATCAGCTAAAGGATGGGAACATGGACTCCTTATATGGTCTTAGACAATCCTCCCCTCATGAGTTAGCTCTTTTGAGATTGAGTTAGGCCCAAGATTCATTTCTTTATCAATTACAAATCATTTTTATGTTCTCACAGCATGCCAATTTATAATCTTGTTCCAGATTTGTACAACTTGAAATAATCTACAACTGTTCAACTGTGCAGCAATTCTAAAAAATATATGTTATAAATAATGCATTTTTCCCTTTTTCATGTTTTTATTATCCCGCACCCCATGCACTCCTTGACAGTGATGTAGGTAAAACTATTTTAGTTATTTAGGATGCACCCGTTATATTTTAAAACATGCACCTATATTCTACAGGTTGAAGAAATTATTTTACTCCCTCCCCCTTTCAAGACCTATCAACTGGCTTTCTATAGTATCAAGGATTTATTTTCACGGAAGTGTCTAGGTTGAATAACTCCTATAGTGTTTAAGATACAACAACAACATACAGCATACCCAATGAAATCCCACTCAGTGGGGTCTGGGGAGGGTCAAGTGTCCGTACACCTTACGACTACCTCATGGAGGTAGCCTATAGTGTTTAAGATGCTTTTTCAAAATATTACATGAAAACTGTCTAGCTACACAAGCTTGCAAAATAAAGTAAATGACCATCTAAACAAGTTCTTTGATGCAATACCAAAAACGAACTTAGAAACTTTTCTAGGTAGAGATATTCACAAGCTAAAGTTTCACTCATTACTTAAAACTGTACAACAATGTGTTGAGCAGATGAAAAAGACAAATCAAGGAAATCTAACCTCAAGACTAAGACATCTTCATTCCAATTCACTGACTCCAAGGATCAGCCAGTGTGCCCCCATGCTGCTTGACTATTCGAACTGCTTGCAGAAGAATATCCTGTTGTGCTGAAAATAGTTTGTCCTTGCTCTAAAATACAAAAAAGACGGCAATTAGCTGAATGAAGAGAAACCCATTAACAAGATCATTGAACAGTTGACTGAAGAGTAACATTGGAAGAAAAAACTGATCACTGATATAATTGCAGATGGAAATTATCAGATACACAGCGAACACAACTACTTACAGACTCAACGCTAAAGATCGCGTCAGCATTTGTTCCAAATATCTTGTTGTGTATCAACCATAAGGCAGACCTCAAGATAAAAGGACTGGCTTTTTTTTGTATTATGTGATCAACTTTTGAGGTGCTAATTATAAGGCCAAATATTTGGAAAAATAATAAAATGCAGAGGCTGTGTAACCTAGATAGGTTCTTCTAGATAATTAAATCTACTATAATCATTTTTTCCTAAGAAGTTCAAAAAAGAATTCTAAAACATATTACCTCCAGTTATTCTCTATGCTGGAAGCCATTTCCAAGTTCAAAATAAGAAAAAGTCTACATCATTGTTCTTTTCTCAAGGATCCGATGATGTCTAAAGGGAAACTACATCTTGTAAGAATTCTTCTTTACACCAAAAATGAAAAGTAAACGATCACATTTTCTGGATAGAACGACTTCTTTCAAAACATCTCAAGTTTCTTCTTCCCTTCCTTATTGTCCACCAGAAAAAAAATTCCACCATTTCTTCTGCCTTCCATCCCATGTTGTTCCAGCATTTTTAAAATGTTCTCCAGTAGTCTTTGGCATGACCCATTCGATCTCTTTCATGCATAAACATAAATTCCAATACTTTCTGAATCCTTCCATAAAGATAACATCTTGAGCACAACTACATTCCCTTCTCCTCAGGTTATCATGTGTCAAGCATGCTTTCTTAACAACTATCCATGTAAAGGAAGCCACCGTGTATGGTATTTTTACTTTACAAATATATTTCCAAGGCCAAATATTTGTATGTTGTCCGGTGCCATTTAAAGCAACGTAGGTTAATTTAATTGTGTAAATTCTTCTTGTGTGCTGCTTCCAAAAAAAAATTATCTTCATTTGCTGTGGTTCCTTGAAATTGCTCCAGGACCTTGAAAAGTTCAGCTGTCCTATTGACCTCCCAATCATTTAAGAATCTTCTAAGATTGACATTCCACCCCTGTGGTTCCCAAACTACTTGAATTGTTGCATCAGGTGTCTGAGTCAGACTAAATATGTCAGGGAAGAGTTTTTTTAAAGCTTGGGAACCAATCCAGTTATCCTTCCAGAAGAATATTTTCTGCCCATTTCCAACTTTGTAGCTGAAATTGTCAAGCAAGGGCCACAGTTTCCTGATGGATCTCCAGACACTAACTCAAAAAGGAGAGGTAACCAAGTAACCATTTTAGAACACCATTGTCCGTCATTCCCATATTTAACATAAATCATCCATCTCCACAAAGCTTGCTCCTCAAAATTGTGTCTCCACAGCAATTTCATAAGTAAACTTGTATTGTGCTGCCTCAAGTTTCTTATGCCTAATCCCCCTTCCCTGACTGGTAGTAACAATTCCATTGTTCCAGCTTGCATATGGTGGACAATTTGGAAAGAGAGGAATGCAAGATGCTTTGAAGGCAGGTGCAGTTCAATCCAGAAGATCAAGAGCTCCTGCATTTCTCTTCTCTATTTTTGGTGGAAAAGTTAGTTGATGATGTTGAATCATTGCTAGACTTTATGGCCTCTTTGTAAGTTCTGTTTGAGGCTGTCTCTGTAGATATGATATACCAGGCATTGTTTTAGGGTGCTGATGAATATAACATGTTACCAATTTCAAAATAAAGAAGTAACTTCTCCTTCCCTTGCCAGATAATTTCTTCTCAATGCATCCAATCTCTTTTCCACTTTTTTTTAACACCCAATATCTTTTCCACTTTAACAAGGAAAAAGGAGACAACATGTAAGTGGACAAATAATAAATACCTCCAATTATTCATTTTAAACTTATCAACAATTGTCTCTATTTCTGCCTACATTTTTTAACTTGTTTTTCCATTATAGTTCCTTTTATTTTGTTATTTTCATTTTTTTTTTCTTGAGAAGGGGGGCTAGGGTGGGTTATATATAGGTTTTGGCAGAAACCACCATAGCTGAACTTGCACCAATCAAATTCTGAAGAACACTTGCTATCAGAAGATCAAGGATCTATCCACCTAAACAGATATTATCAAGTTCTGATTGTTGTTCGAGTATTACATGCTATAATGAAAATTATCTCGTCATTCAGCATTAAACACATGATAAATTGATTTTTATTGTGCTAGTTGTTACAGTAGACATAAAGCTCAAGCAACATATATCAAATGAATTTCACAATGATAGTAGGAAAGACTGAAAAAGAGAAGGCATACCGCATATCTTAAGTTGCACCCGAGAGTTAACTCTGCAAATGTTTTTTCAATTTTAGACAAGTAGCAGTATGGTGCCTCTTTTTCCAAGAAAACATTTGGATTAGATTTGAGCATGCTCTTTACATCATCTGATATCTGGACAATCATATCAAAGTCTTCAATTTGGAAAGGAACTGTAGTGACCATGGCACGCCATTGAGCACGTGATTTATTCACAATCACCTGAAGTTTGCGCAACCATTCTGTCAAATTCACCTCCTCTTTCTTGTTTCTTTTTATTTACTACTATTTTTTTGGGTCCAGAGAGGGAGGAAACTTCAAAAAAGTAAGAAATATCAGAGCATAAAAGACTAGAGCTATTAGAGACCTATAGATTAAGAATCTATAATATGATTATTTTTCACTTCCACACAAAATAGAGAGATGAATCAAACTTTCAGTGCCTTCACAAAAAACTTATAAAATGCTCTCTCTAAGTGATCCACTGTAGTGTCCATCCTCAGAAAAGAAGTACGCACATAGATAAGATTTTGAAAAGAAGTACGCACATAGATAAGATTTTGAAAAGAAGTACGCACATAATGAAAGTTGATTACATGTAAATTGAAATCTAAACACATGGCTAAGATTATTAGTTTTTATGACAAGGTAAACCCACAGCGGCTACCCTTTGGGTGCGCACAGGGTAAAACCCCCGCAGCTATTCAATCACTTGCAAACCACATAGGAGAGGTAACCCGCACTAGGCAAGCCCGATGCGACGAGCTCGACCCAGAAGGCAAACCCCTTGCTTTCGCTGTCAAGGGGTTTCGAACTTGAGACCTCCAACATGGAAGTCCCAAGCCCAAACCACTGGAATGATGGAATATAATGATTGAGTACTAACAGGAGGAACATGTAGATGCTTAACAACTGCACCTGAGTCATCAGTTGAGGGGGCATGGAATTCACAAGGATGGAACCTCTCTTTCAGAAGGCTATTAAATGACTGGGAGATTGGTAGTGTGGCTGAAATGTTGAAGGTACTGAAGTTCTTTCACAGTACTAGGAATGTTGAGAATGATGGTTAGACCAACTATGTTGTATGGAATGGAGTGTTGGCCAGTCAAGAACACTCACGTTCTGAAAATTAAAGTTATGAAAATGAGGATGTTGTTGTGGATGTACGGGTACTAGGAGAGATAGGATTAGGAACGAAGATATATGAAACAAGGTGGGAGTGGCCTCGGTGGAAGACAAGATGCGGGAAGTGAGGTTGAGATGGTTCGGGCATGTGAAGAGGAGATGCATGGATTCCCCAGTGTGGAGGTGTGAGAAGTTGGCAATGGATGGTTTCAGGAAAGGTGGATGTTGGACGAAGAAGTATTGGGGAGAGGTAATTAGACAGGACATGACACAATTGCAGCTTACTGAGGACATGACCCTAAATAGGCGGTCATGTAGGACACGGATTAGGGTAGAAGGTTCTTAGGTAGTAGAGTGTTGTCTTGCTTATACTTCCATACTGGTAGTCGTAGTATTTCTCCTGTACTTTCTTGCACTTCGATTTTTGTTACTATCCATTGTCTCTTTGTACTTCGATTAGCACGTTATTCCATTGTATTTATTGTTACTTTTTTCCAAAATGCTTTCTTAGTATTGCCATGATTTCTTCAATTCAGTTATTTCTTTTTTGATATGTGGTTCCTTGAATGTCTACCGGAAACAGCATCTCTAACCCCCAAGGTAGGGGGGTAAGGTTTTCGTACAGTCTACCCTCCCAGACCCCACTTGTGGGATTACATTGGGTATGTTGTTGTAGTTGATTAGATGTTGTACTAGGAATGTTGAGGATCTAGTTATATGTAACAGTGGAAGCAATAAGAGGTTCTCAGTCTGCTCTGCGTCTGTATGCTTACAGGAGGTGCTCACACTTCAGACTGGCCATGGAAATTTATCTGGAAACTAAAAGCCCTCTTTCAAGGTCATATGTTTTTCTTCATTAGTTGTCAGGAAAGCTTGACTGACTCATGAAGTTTTACGGAGAAGGGGGATCCAACTGACTGCCAGATGTTTTTTGTGCCAGGAGATGGAAGAAAGCAAGAGCCATCTCTCCTTGCACTGCAATAAGACTAACTGATATATGTTACCATTATCAAAAAAAATATTAACTGATATACTATGGTAGTTGTTCCTTGACTTAACACAGATTCAGTGGGTCATTCCAAAGAATACCAAAGATTTTCTATGATGCTGAAACATTATGAAAACAAGGAACAGAAAGATGTTGTGGAGGAGAATGGCCCAAGCATGTATTTGGTGGACAGCGTGAGGAGAGAACCAGTAGACGTTTTAAGGGTAGAAGTGGTTCCAAACAAAGAATTAAGCTGAACTGTTTCTTGTCTTTTCAATTCTGATATAAAGAGAACTATATAGATGATGAAGAATAACTCATGAATCTTTGATTCCTAGTAAGATACAATGCTCCGGTTATCGGTTAGTATTTGATTACCAATACCGATTTGGTGCTGACGAATACAATGTTGCCTTTTCAAAAAAGAAAGAGGAACATGATGTAGATGTCACAAATTACTTGGCTAAATACCTAGATAGTCCCTTAAACATGGCATAATTTGTTAGATAGACATCTCAAATCGACAACAATGTGCGTCTTTAACACGGGGGTCAGCAAAACACAGTGCATGAAAATTACATGCTGATGAAAATTAAACTTTAGCCTCTAGTTGTGCTTATTTTTTCATTTAAAAATAGCATGATATATGAGTTGCTTGATGCATTTTAAAACTATCTAATGTGTTTGGGCATGTCTGAGCTAGATTGCTATTTTAAAGTATCTGGCATTGGCCACAAAAGGTCTTAGCTATGTATATTTATATTGTTTTGTGATATTTCACCAGTTATTAAATTCCGCATGTCTATTTAGCAGTTCTTAGCAGTTGATGATAGTAGAGAATGTTTGTGATCTGTTGATGATACTAAGCATGCCTATTCAGTGGTATTTGATATTTGGTATTTCTGATTTAGTAGTTGTAATACTTGTTTGTGATTTACCCTATATTACTTGGTTAGACATTGGGATAATTATCTCACACTGCTTCTTTTAGCTAGGCGTGTTATGCCACTAAGCAGATAGCGACTCGACAATACTGAACACTTACTGGGTAAGACGAGTAGTCGATGCACCACATCAGGTGGGTTAGACAGGCAGCAACACACCGAAGACGGGTAAGACATGTGGGCTAACGAATCCAATGCTTCATAGAGAAGCAACAGCCAGATGTTTATTTGTTTGGTACAATTTCAACAGCTTGACCATACCTGTGCATCTTATTCTATACTGTGATTTAGTTGCTTACTTGTATAATCTGTTATTTTGTTGAAGCAGTATATGCTATTATGTACTGCAGTTTCTAAGCTTGTCCCAGGGGTAAGACTGGAGTGGGTCAAGGATCTTACTATGTCCTTTTTTTGTTTTTTTTCGACAAGAACTAACCTGACCTTAGGCGAGAACCCCTCCAAAGTGCAATGGAGGTCACTAACCTAGGCCATGGGCCTTCATGATCGCCCATCTGTCCAGGTAAGTATCTTACTAGGTCATTTTAACTCACCATTTAGTGTTCTGTGCAGATACTATTGAGGGTATATAGTTGTTGACTGCTAAGTTGCTTGTCCTGTTCAGGTGACCCATTCACCCGTCTGAAGCAATGCGTCGTCAGCTCCTATCTATTTACTGTGTTTCTTTTATGTCATATCGAGTTGCATCTCTTATTGTTGTATCTCATAACCTTAGTGACTCCATGACTTGAGAGATATTTGGGAATCATTGGTTTTAGTTGATTTTGTACTCCTTTTCAGATATTTTATTACGAGAACGCTTTTACATCCAGTATTCAGCATGCTTCCGTGTATTCTAGCAATTCATAGCATAGCCTGATACGCCTGGTGTGGGTAGTAGCTCATTGGATACCAGTCACAGCATAAATGCTAGATTTGGGTCGTGACAGGAATTCAACAAGGAAGTCCGAGGCCAATTAACCTCCTGAAGAACTCTTGGCTAGATCATTTTCCTTAAGGGGCTAACTATAAGGGCATTTTTGTAATTTTGTCTCCGGGCTGTCATAACTATAAGTACTCATTTTCTTTGTGTTATTTCTTTTAGAATGAATTTGAATGAAGAAAACCTTCTGGGAGCTTAGAATATCGCAGTTCTTAGCAACTTTAGTCACTTTAGTTAAGCTAAGATGTTTGAAGAATTATTCCTCTTCTACTAGCTTAGTATTTAGTTTTATTTCTTTAGGTATTTTAATGTTAGAATTCCAATATTCAAGTTGTGCTTTGGTTCTCCTCTTTTTATCTTTTAGCTTCTGAATCTGCTTCAGCTCATGTGAGCCACCTCGGTCAAGAAGAGGTGTCTATCTGGTAACTAACTAGCTAGGTTAGAGTGACTAGCTCCAGTAACTAACTAATAGTCTTCTAGGTTAGAGTGACTAGCTCCAGTAACTAATTACTCCCTCTGTCCCAGTTTATTTGACTTACTTTCCTTTTTAGTCAGTCCCAAAAAGAATGACACATTTCTATTTTAAGTAACAATTTGACTATAAAATGTCTTTTTTACCCTTAATGAAATGATTTACAACCACACAAATTTCTATCATTCATTTTGAACCACAAGTTTTAAAAGTCTTCCTTTCTTTCTTAAACTCCGTGCCGAGTCAAACTACATCACATAAAATGGGACGGAGGGAGTAATAGTCTTCTAGGTTAGAGTGACTAGCTCCGGTAACCAACCAAGAGTTTTGTTTGGCCAAGTTACTAAAATCAGCTTATTTTGGTAAGTGCTTTTCAAAAGAAGTACTTTTGGTTAGAAGTAGTTTGTGTTTGGCCAATAAATTTAAAAGCACATTTGAGCAGCAATAACTGTTTGGCCAAACTTTTTAAAAGTGCTTTTAGTAAGTGTATTTTTTTCAGAAGTGTTTTTCAAAAAAAGTGCTTTTAGGGAAAACTACTTTTTTTATCTTATGAAAAATGGTTTCTGCTACTCCCCAAAAGCACTTATTTTCTCCCAAAAACTTTAACCAACCACCTCACTTTCTTAAAATAAGCATTTTTGGCCTCCTAAAAGCTTAGCCAAACAGGATATAACTAGTAGCACGTTTGGACAAGCTTCAAAAACCAACTTATTTTGAAATGTACTTTCCAAAAAATACTTTTGGCGAGAAACAGTTTGTATTTGGCCAACAAATTTAAAAAGCACTTTTGAACAGCAATTAATGTTTGGCCAAGCTTATTAAAAGAGCTTTTAAGTGTATTTTTCTCGGAATTGCTTATAGAGGAAGCTACTTTTTTAGCTTCTGATAAACAACTTCTGCTACTCCCCAAAAGCACTTATTTTCACCCAGAAGTTTGGCCAAACACCCCACTTTTTTAAAAATAAGCACTGAGTTTCAGCCTCCTAAAAGCTTGGCCAAACATGCTATTAAGTTAGAGTACCTAGCTAACAAATTGTGCTTAGCCAAATTATCTTCTAGAAACCAAAAGCAGAACTTGAACTTGACCAGTTGAAACACGAGTTCCATGTAACCTTCTTTTATTATAATAAAATCACAAGTGATGGGTCAAACATAAAGAAATAGGAAGGAGGAAATCATTTGGGACGAAAGAGGAATAGAAAAAATAATTCCAAAGCAGTCTCTCAAAATAATCACGTGGAAGTGTTGGCCATAAAAGGGTAAAACCGAGGATAAGTAAGCAAATATTATTAGTAGCTAGTTTTTTTGTTGCCGCTACTGTTAAAGAGAATATTCTTAGCAGCTAGTTATAAGTTCACTTTAGTAAAACTAGAGAAAACACCTTTTAAGGGAATTAAAGATATAATCGTGCACAGATATCTGGGCAGTTCTGCACCTTATGGAACAAAGAAGGCACAATTTTAAGTCATCTTAACCTTCTATATGCAGTAGGCTAGTAGCTAGTGCTTAGGTGTAGCAACTCACGACCATGCAAGTTAATACTGGGTAGAGATCTAAGGTAAAAAGTCTCCCAAAATTGATAACTTCCCCCAAAGAATGACGAAGAGTAGCTGGAACTCATCAGCTCCGTAGCTTTATAAGTTTATTGTATTTACTGAGCTGACAGTTCCCCTCCTTTTGTAACTTTGCATCTACTGGATGCCTTAATGATATCTCAGTTGTTTCATCAAAAAAGGAATAGTTAAGAAAACTCACCTGACTGGAAAATAGTGAATTTGGGACAATAACAGGGAATTTTTCTGCAGTCAACAATGATGTAGTAGTTAGCCCCATTTCAACCACTTGACCTTCCACTGATCCAGCCTGCAAAAGTAGTTTCTGTTAAACAACTCATAGAATAAACTAAATGTCATGTCGTCAGAAAAACAGGATTCGAGTTCCGATAGGTAGGAACACAATTATAATTTGTTGTTGATGCAAATATTCTTGTTATTCTTAATTAGATATCATTTTATTGTTAAACCAGATTTCAAGTCATAATTAAATATCATTTTATTTTCCATCAACCCCACTAAGGCACGTAAAAAACATCAGAACTGAACTTTTGAAATAATTGTCCATTCAAGTTCAGATAGCAAGCATGATTTAGTTCGAAGCCTAGGGCATAAATGTACTACTTCCTTGCCTGCCTCACCCACTCCAATGTAATGCCTTGTGTTACAGTCCATCCATGTGAATGTTTCTAAATGTAAGTCCTTGTGTCACAGTCCATCTGTGTCCTTGCGTCTTAGTCCATCCGTGTGAATGTTGCTACACAAAAGTATTTACACTAAAGCCAATATAACTTGCAGTACTACCTATACTCTAGAATATATCACTCACTAAAACAATAATTCCACCAACTAGGGATGGACACTGAAATTCCGGTTTTCCACCCAACTTGTTAGGACCATGCTCAACAGCAGTCGCAAGTCTTCATATATTTAACACTCCATTCCATATCTTCTTCAGTCTTCCTTTCCCTTTAACTACGTCATTATTACAATATCATGCTAATAGATGTAGCTTTAAGACTTGAATAAATAGTTTATATGCCTGGTCAAATGTGCTAAGTTAAATCTCTTTTTTTTTCGAGAAAGTAGAATGTGCAAAGTTAGTCTTCAAATAGTATTTTCATTATCCACCATTCTGTCTTACTCTAAACAATCCAAAAGTTTTTTTAATAACTGTTAATATACTAAATAAAGGCCAGTCATGTATTTCTAATTTTTGCATAAATCGTGCTTAATCCTTAGATACTCGTAATTGCAACAAAAGGAGAAAGAAATTTCATTAACAATAAGAAGACTTTAGACATACTTTTATCGTGTCACCAACTGAAAAAGGTTGTGAAAGCTGTACGGAGAGCCCACTAAGAACATTGCCAAGGATGTCTCTAGCAGCAAAAGCAGTAGCTACTCCTGCAGTATTTATAAAAAAGGAAAAAGTGAAGAGTGAATTGGAACACAAACGAGAGATAATTAAAATAACTTTTATAATTTTTCAATTAATCATTGTGCACATTGCATCTTCATATACACCTATATACCAGCACAAACTAATATGCTCTCTATCAGTATCATTGTTGAAGTGATTACTATTTGCTACTATTAATGTTTTTTCTTTCTTTTTTGGACAAGTAGAAAACTGGGTAAGATCAACCAAAGTGGGTAACCATAACTGGATAGGTCTGGTAAATATCTATGACTCCTCATGGCCCTACAGAACCCACCATTTTCCTGAACAAAATTATTTCAAAATTTATGCACATATTCACATGCCCGCCAATAAGCAAATCTGTCCACTGTTGTATATCACATTGTGTGGTCCCATTCCTACTCTGGGAAGTCGAGATTCTCCAAGTTGTTACGTCATCAGTAGAATGTAAAAACATGTTTAACATGTGTTCTTATGTAGAATGGTGGGGAAACTTTTCTCCACACAATGCTAGAAGATACGTCAAAATATAACTCACAGCAGTTCCACACACACACACAGGAAAAAAGTAAATTAATAAAAACGACAATAACGACTACAACCGGAGACACCAAAGGAAAAATGCTAGATGATAAAACTTCAAGCACTAAAAAGGATAACAAAGTTAAAGAACTTTGGACTACTGTGAATAAAATGAGCAGAGAAGAAAATGAGGACAAGGAGCAGTTAGGCCTTCAAGAATTACACTAGCGTTTGGTCTTGAAAATTGTGCGTATTTGAAAAAGTAGTTTTTGTTTACAAAATCAAAAATGTTATTTGAAATTGGTGGAGTTGTGTTTGGCCATGAATACAAGTAGGAGTTGTTTTTGAATTTTTGAGAATAATTTGGAGTAAAAAAAGTGAACAGCATTTTGGTGTTCTCCAAAAAAAAATTATCATAAATAATCACTAACAAGAATTTGGTTCTTTTTACGAACTTGATGTCGATAAATCTGCGAATCTATAAATTCATTTCGGCCAATTGAACCTTCTCGAACTCTTTCTTTTTAAGAACCAAAAAGATTTGTGCTAAAATAACAGATGCCAAGAAGAATAAAAGTCCTTGGACACGTAATGGATCTTGAAGTACTATTTCTCCATCTCCCTGACCAAATTTTCAGGAATTTAACTTCAAATTGAATTCCTGAATTTTCCAAAATTTTATGGACAAACATGTTTTCCGGAGTTCAACTCCAGAACAAAGTAAGAAAATTCATGGCCAAACACCCTAAATTTAAAAACATGTGCAACAACAACATACCAAGTGAAATCCCACAAGTGAGGTGTGGGGAGGATAGAATGTACGCAAACCTTACCACTACCTCATGGAGGTAGAGAGGCTGCTTCTGAAGACCCTCGGCTCAAGTGATACAAATCCCGATATAAAGAAGAAGACAATGAAGAGGATTGAAACAAGGAACAGTGCAAAAAGTAGCCAAAACAACAATAAATTCATGTGATAATCGAAATACCATAAACAGCATACTACGATAGATTATTATTAAAAACATTGATAAAAATAGAAAACAAGAACTACAATAATACAAGTTGCCATAGCAAACAGCACCCACCCTAAGCAAGACAATACTACTACACTACCTACTACCCTTCTACCCTAATACGTGTCTTCCACACCTTCCTATCTAGGGTCATGGTGACACAATCAAATATAGCAACCGTCAAATTTGCTAGTAATTATGCATGCCTTCCGTCAAGCTAAAGAACTTACATTAGTAAGATTCCATGGTTAGAGTGTAACTGAAATCTATTTGCAATAAATGGGTGGATCCTTCACCCATCCAGACTTGCACGGATCATGTTCATGGGCTAATTTTGCCTCCCCTAGATTCAAATATTTATCAAACTAAGGTGACCTTTTGTTTGTAGGAAACTTTCCACCTGATAGATAACAAGGCAGGTGGGAACCAAGCTAAGAAATCTCACCTCCAATTCCACCAACGGTCAAAATAGATTGTACAGCTACTCCACAAACTTCAGCTAAAGTCATTAGCCCAAGGATGAAGAGGCCAACGGAAGAGATTCTGTCCAAAGTCAACAACCGATCACGGTCACCTACTTCAAGACTCTTTACAGCCAAAGCTCTGTTGATCACATTTGTTTTCCATCGTTGTAGAAACCAGACAAATGAAAGAATAGCAGCACCTCTCCAAGTCTGGAGAAGATATTGTGATGCAATAGTGCTTGGTGCCACCATCACAGCACTGCACATAGATATACTTCAACTATAAAGACATAATCGATGGAACATCAAACCAAAATAATATGGGATAAACAGGTAAGAAATATATTACTAACATCTGTGAAAATGCCATGAAAGTGATTAAATATCGAACCGGATCCTCCATAGCACCCCAAATACTTTTCTCATAAGAAACCTGCCCCCATATCGAGCTTCCAGGCAACAAAGCAGCTGGTCCTTGCATAGAATACTTGTGAAATCTCCTCAAAAGTCTTGGAAGCACCACCCAAGCCATTAAGGTACCAGTTAAAGTGCCACCAACAGGAACAATTACATCTCTCAGATAAGGGTGTGCATCAAGCACTTGTTCAACATAAGGAGTCATTTCCGAAGATGCCTCTTTCACTTTTTCCCCGGTAGAAGTCACAGCATCTGTCGCAGTTTGCCAAGCTTCCTTAATATTTCCAAGCCATTCACTTCCACTTACACCACCTGTATCCATATCAGACCCACTTGCACCAGTTGAAACTTCTGAACCTTTAGGACTATCTCCTTTACTACAAAAAGACGATGAATACCATCGATTATTCCAAATGGGCCTAGTTACAACAATTGATTTACTTCCCCACAAACTTTTATGATCAGATCTCCCACTGAGATATGAGGTAACATGACTGGTCCCACTAGCAGAGCGTATACCCCTTAAATTAAAACATTTTGGGTCAGCATAATTTTTTGAATAGGTGGGTTCTCTAGAATGGAGATTACCATTTATGCAAGCATATGAAGGTCTGACATCAATCTGATTTGCTAATTTATAAGATAAATTAAGGGTTCTCTTCAAAGTTGAAAGCCTAATAGCAGCCATCAATGTGTAGAGTCTGACCAAGAAATGTATATCTCAAATCAAATTCTGTTAACTTCAAGCTACAGTGCTCATCTTCAATCTGCAACAAGTATTGAGCCAAAAGTTACAAATGGGTAACAATACATAAATCTTTAAAAAATTCAAAACAAATACTAAAAAGGATCACTTCTACTTGGCTGTTAGGTGAAATAGAATGAGAAAGTTGACTAAGCAGTAGGAAAAACAAAGAAAATTAAGATTCATTTATGTGTACATATTTGCATTATATATATGTATACACTAGCTATGGTAAACACTAAAAAGGCTTGACACAGAAGTATATCACATTTCAAATTAGATCAGGCACACCTACGAACACCATATCAACATTGATACCTATTACCTACTAAGTTTAGGGCTGACCGGCTGGGGAAATTAATATGCCCTCAATTCTTTTGGTACCAATCAATACAGGAGAACAATATCAAGATAAAGCCAACCTATACTATCAACAAAGTCAGGTTTTATATAGAGTTAAGGCAAGCTTACCCCATCTGCAAGGTGCATTTCATTTCATTCACCTCATCATTTTTAAGTAATAGATCAATTCTGGTTACGTTTTAACATGGTCAAAATTTACATTCTATTTGTGTATATACCACAAATTGTAATAAATTACAACTGAAAATAAAATGAACACAAAATAATAAAAAATAAATTCAGATTGCGGTGCAAATATCTCGCTCTCTTTAAAGATATTAGCCCATTGCGATATAATCTACACAAATCCAGTAGTATAACTCTTGACTTGTTCCCTCCAATATACAACATCCCAACAACGTCGTATAACTCAAACAACTCCGGATTAGTTGAAGAGTCCAAAGTTCAACCATTAGAACACTTTTCTTCAATATAAGCGTACTCTCTTTTATATAGTAAATTAATTGAAGACTTAGAACAGTTTCTTTGTCTCAACTCTCTCTTTCACTACACTAACCTCACTACACACTACAATATTTTCTCATACTTCTCATCTTTTTCATTATATATATCCTTGTACTCAAAACAAAGTAAGATCACCACGGTTTATAGGTGAGGAATTCTTCCTTGCAATGAATAGGAAGAATGTGGGTAATAATATGGGTAAATGAATAGAGGAATTATGTCTGGGAGGTTATGTTGTGAACCAAACTGACCTCGTAAGGACCTACGGTCTATTAGAGAGTTTTATTTGGGATCCAGGCCCATATACACTTTGTTAGAAAGGACTAGGAGTTAGAAGAATGGTTATGCAAACTATTATGTGAAGCTTTGGCTTTCTGATCCTCTCATCTCCTTTCTATGGTCTTGTATCTCATCCCTTTCTGGTTATTTGTTTCTCGGTTTATCTCTCCTTAGTTAGTGTATTATTACTTTGTTGTGCGTATTCTACATTGTAACTTGTATTCAGTGATTAATATATATAAGAGTACTTTTTTTAAAAAAAAAATATATATATATATAAGGATTCGTGGTCAAAGGAGATGTCTGAAATTCGTTCAATATTACAGGGGTTGGTTGGAAAAATTGCAACTGCCAGGCCCCAAAACAAAGTTCCGATGAATGAGAATAGAGATCTGTCTCCGGCACCACCGATGTTTCGTCATAAGTACACATTCATAAATTTTGGACGAGTCTGTGGTGATAATCCAGAGGCATGGATTTTCCAGGCTGAACACTACTTTGAATTCTATGAAATCGCAGAAAAGTACAAGTTATCTCTCGCATCACTGTATCTCGATGGGGAAGCATTGGAGTGGTTTCTATGGCTTTTTCAAAACAAGCAGTTGGCAGATTGGAAACACTTTACTGCGAAGGTAATGATTCGATTTCGTAAACAGCATCTCGAATCACAAAGATGTCACTTGCTCAATAATCAGCAGGTAACCTCCGTGATTGACTACCAAAGTCGTTTTGAGGATGTCTCATCGGGATATGGTGACTTTAATGTACTCGCGTCTGATATTGCATATGTTCCTCCGCAATGGAACGATATAATCAACTCACCTTTGCCGCAATGGTGTGACGAGCAATCTAAAGGCAACAACAAAACCAATGCACCCAAGGTGTTTGATGACTTGTCTGAAAGACCCACAGACGCAAATTCCATTGATATATTATGTAAGCTTAGTCAACTTGAAGTTGAGGATCCCCACAAGATGTGTAAGTTGACAATAGGAGATACTACTGAGGCATATTTTCCTAATGATCTGGCATATTTTGTCTCTCCTATTGCTGAGGCAATTGATTGTGAAAATGATGCTAAAAGTGAAGACAAGAATGATGAAGAAGAAATTGTTACCATCAGAGATGGAAAAATTTGCCTTCAACGTGGACTCGGGCTTTCTCAATGCTGGAAGAAGATGTCTTCAATTCCTTCAACTTGCAGTTATCCCAACCTTATAACTAGAGGTATAACCAGTAGACTTGGCCATGATGTGATTCTCTTGATTTTGAATCTTTTTCCACCTGATCAATTTGGCTTAGAGTTTCCATTTGATCCTGGCTCCAGTTTACTTACTATATATAGTTTGGTATTTTGTGTTGCCTCGAGTGACTTGGATCTTGGATCATGATAAGTTTATTATATCAACCTTGAAAAATTCTTGCAATTGGATGGATACTTGGCAGGGGAGAAATAATTATGATTTCTTATTGTCTAAATCGAGAGAGAATCTTATGGAGGAGAATGTACAGAGAATGCTTCAAGAATTTGTTGAAAGTTACTCCAAGCAGTCACCAAAAATTCCAGTCAATAGAGTTGTTAAACTCTTGTGTGTTATGTTTGGTCTAATTCATAAATCAAGGACTGTTTCGCGACATATTCACTTTAATCCTGGTCAGTTTCTTGATTGTGGTGCATTTCCTTTTGACAGTGTGTTATATCATTTCGTGGTCTCTCTTTGGGTACAACCTTTTCAACCTCGGCTGCCACGACCACTTCCAAAGCCACCTTTCTCAGTTTTCCTATTGAATTTCCTAGCCCAAATTGAGAAATATGTAGAAATAGAACCGAAATTCGACTTCGATGGGCTTGTCATAATTGGTGGGGTTAATTTCAGGACAAATGCTCATCTATACGCTGCAAATTTAAATAGTAAAATGCAGCCTGCAACTAATGTACTTGCTGTCATATTACAGGAGTGGAAGGTATTAAAGTTACAAAATAGATATAAAGTGAAACTTCAAGTTGTGCACCTTATTGGTTACACATTTTATGGTGTCATTGAGAGGGTAGATTTGGTTGTGCTCTGTAGATTACATTATGGCTTTGCAATGGAGAGACATGGGGGAGAAGGAGCTTCTAAAACTGGTTGTCGGTATTTGAAAGGGAACAATTTTAACTTTAACGATTTGGAGTATGTTAAGAAGTATCATTTGCATCATATATCAATTGATAGAAAAGGAATTGATGTTGAAAAAGAATGGAGCGAGGACATCACAGAATTTGTTAGCTATATCAATGAGTTTCTGTTAGTTAATATGTCACTTGTTCCTCGTGTTGCTGCCAATAACGTTTCTAAGATCAAAATCATGATATATGGAAGTTTGAATGACATCATTAGGTGGTTTAATCTTTTGGACACATCTCAAATTATTATACATGCCATGCTATCTTGTACAAAGTGATGAAGGTTCAAAAGCTAAGCAAGAGTGATGGAGTTAATTCTGCAATCCTCAAAGCTGCCAACAAAATCATCATATTATTCCTAATGGTTTTCACCTGTAGCAGCCAAGGCAATTATAGTTCTCCAAGTTGCCGAATGAAGTTTCCTGACATGAACCTTGAGGACAAGGTTCTTTTTGAGGGTGAGAGTATTGTTGTGAACCAAACTGACCCCGTAAGGACCTACGGTCTATTAGAGAGTTTTATTTGGGATTCAGTCCCATTTACACTTTGTTAAAAAGGACTAGGAGTTAGAAGAACGGTTATGCAAACTACTATGTGAAGCTTTGGCTTTCTGATCCTCTCATCTCCTTTCTATGGTCTTGTATCTCATCCCTTTCTGGTTACTTCTTTCTTGGTTTATCTCTCCTTAGTTAGTGTATTATTACTTTGTTGTGTGTATTCTACATTGTAACTCGTATTCTACATTGTAACTTGTATTCCGTGATTAATATATATAAGAGTGCTTCTGTTGGAATTGAGTTTGTTTCAGGTTACATGAGTTACAAAGCATAATGAGGTAGAATAATGGACAAATAATGTATTAGAGGTTATATGAGTTTCATAAGAACTTCTTGTCACATTCTACCACTAACTCATATAAATTAATATTATTATTACAATACTAAAATGTATTTTGCTCCAACACATTCCAATAAGAATGAGAAAGCAACATCACGTTATATTATGTAAGTACTTTTATCATTAGAAAAAGCAAAGAAATATCAACCTATAACATGAGCCCTAACATCATGGCAGTAGTAATTTACCTAAAGTTGGGGAACCTAAAGTTAGCAAGCATTTAGAGTTTATCAATACATGTGAAGTGAGGTAAAGAATTTGATCCCATCTTTTTTTCACTTAACCTTATGTATTTAGGTTGTTTGTTCAAGTTTATAGTGTCTGCAATTTGCATTGTGTCCTCTAGAACCATGTAAAAATCTGTCATTTTAGATGGCATAATCGACTGTGCAAAGGTCAGTTGATTTAGGCACAATATCAAACAACCTCAAGGCAAGAATGAGCAAAGCCGATTACTAACATCCATATGAATCCAACAAGAAACTATTCAAAAGAACCTAAAAACTACCACATACCAATAAAATCTGATTAGCAATAACTAGTCCAATAAAAAAAACAGCAAAAATTCAGAAAAACTCACCAGAAATTATGAAAATAAAGGACGCATCAGAGACACTTGGAACTCAAATTGAAAAGTTTGTACAAAAATTTAAAAAATGAAAAACATCAACTACAGATGCATGAGTATGTCAAATTTACCAATACACCAAACAAGATGAGAAAAAAAATTCAAAGTGAACTCACCAGAAAGAGCAATCAATGCAAGCAGCAATTGTGAAGCAGCCAAATTAAAGCAGAATCAGAACAAGCGAAGTGCAGGAAAGAAACAGTAGAAGCAGAGAAGTGTGACAGAGAGTAAGCAATTTGGTTCGTTTATAGACCGCAAAGTCAACAGTAGCGTCTGGAGAAAAATGTGTAAAGGAAAAAGGGGAAGGCTCAATTTAACAATTCACCATTAAAGGGGGCAAAGCATAGTAAAAGAAAAATACAGTGTGACTTGCTCGGCAAGATTTGGGTTTGTTCAGGCAGGCACCGAATCAAAAGGAAAATGGAAAAACAAGGAACGAGGGAAGCATGAGCATTTTTTCTGTTTTAAAAATTAAAGTGATGGGATAAACATCCTTTTGGATTCAATTTTTTAAAATAAAAATTAAATATTAATAAATAAATAAATGCCTTTATATATAATGTTAAATTTTAGATACTATTTAAGATATATTATTATTATTATTATTATTATTATTATTATTTTGGCAAACAATGTGAATATATCTATTAACAAAAAGCCACTTACAATATGTGAGCACCACCCCTCATCCCCTCTATGTAGGATGGAGCGTTGCCTCAATCAAAAAACAGAAATGCAAACTAGTTACATAATTTGTGCCAAAAACTCCTACATCTGAGTGCTCTTTTTGTATTCATATACCTTTCTATCCTTACTTCAATTTCACGTATAATATTCCCCACTATATCAGCATATTGAATACTTGTCCCTTTAAATTGTTTCCAATTCCTTGCTTTTCAAATGTGGTATGTCATGGCTCCCCATAGGGCTGCTATCACTTCCTTCTTGAACTTTTTCCAATGCTTATTTTTTTATTATCTCCAAAGTAGTACTCAAGTCTGTTATAGCCATGGGGTGTTAGTCCAACTTAGGAGTGTTGTCCTCACCCTTGTAGCATATTCACAATCAACAAACAAATGCTTACTTGTTTCCAGTACTGCCTCTTGACATAGGCAGCAAACAATTGTTTCAACTTGTATATTCATTTGTATCAGCCTTTCTTTTGTAAGTAGACGTTTCTGTGTTGCAAGCCACATGATAAATCTTTGCCTTGGCAGTGATACAGAGTTCCAAATTAATTCTGATGCTACCAGTTTTTCTCTTTGACCCAGCAATGCAAGATATCCACTTGTGATAGAGTATACACTATTAGCAGTGAGGTTGAATTGCCCTTGTGTATACCAATGCTGCATTTTAGTCTTTAGTGCATTTAGTTTCCTCCAATACCAACTATCATTAGCCAGAGCTTTATGATCCCAAATGTTACTTGTTTTTATGTATACACCATGCACCCATTTCACCCATAGAGACTCCTTACATATAACAATCTTCCATACTAGCTTTCCTACAGAGGCCCCATTTCAGTTCCCACACCCCTTGATATTTAACCCACCCTGCACTTTTGGAAAGCATACTTTATCCCATGAAACCAATGAAACTTTCATCTTCTCCCCATTATTGCCCTATAAGTACTCTCTACACTTCTTATCAACCTCCTTAACTACACTTTGATGGAGTATAAATATTGATCCCCAAAAACTATGTATTGAGAATAACACTGCCAGCACCTTGAAGCCTTCCTGCATAAGAGAGTTGTTTGGCATAAGTGGTTTTGATCCTGTGTGTTAGCTTTTCTACCAGTTGATAACACTCCATTTTCCCCCATCTTTTGGATGTGAGTGGGAGTCCCAGGTATCTGATAACCCTTCTGTAAAATCAGTTATATTCAGAAACTCCTCATTAACCTCTTCTGTCACTTCTGCTACAAATATACTGGACTTCTCCATATTTGCCACCAGCCCTGTGGTGGCACTAAAGTGAATCAAAGCTTCCTTAACTCTAGTGACTGAATTAACCTCTCATTTACAAAAGATCATCATATCATCAACAAATATTAGATGATTCAGCCTTAGAACTTTGCACATAGGATGAAACTTGAATTCTGGTAAGCATGACATGCTTTTGAGTAATCTTGAGATGTACTCCATAATCAGCACAAATAACAATGGTGAAACAGGATCTCATTGCCTCAGTCCTCTCTTTCCTTCAAAATAACCATAACCTTCCCCATTGAGCCTAACAGTATACTTTGGAGTGGAAACACATGCCATTATTCATTTAATAAATCTTTCTGGAAATCCAAATCCTGTTAAAGCTTCTTCTAGAAATTCCCAGCTCACCATATCATAAGCCTTTCTGAGGTCAATTTTCATCAAACACCTAGGAGTAGTCTTCCTATTGTAGTGCCTTAACTGGTCATGACATATGAGAATATTATAAGCCATTGATCTCCCTTGCACAAAGGCAGCTTGATTGTTTGCTACTAGGATATTCACAACATTCTTCAGTCTATTACATATTATTTTTTAGATACATTTATACAGTATATTGCAGCAAGCAATTGGTCTAAACTGACTGGCCTGTTCTGGTGAATCTACCTTGGAGATAAGTGCAATGTTAGTAGCATTCACTTGCCTCAATAACTTCCCATTTTGAAAAAACTCCAGGACTGCTTTAGTAATGTCTATCCCCACTATTCCACATGCTTCTTTATAAAAACCACTACCATAACCATCAGGCCCAAGGCTTTTTATTTGGTCAATTTTCATCATGGATTGTTTCACATCGTTCTCAATGAAGGGCTCCAGTAGTTGCATTTGATGCTCCATATCTAGTACAGCTGCATTTTTCAACACTGTTTCATTAGCTTGCAGCCTTGTAGTTGTTTTCTCACCTAGGAGTTGCTTGTAGTAGTTAACAAATATTTCTGCATTTTTTCCTGGATCAGTCCTCCATTGGCCATTTTCATCTTTCAGTTGAGTGGTAGCCAACTTTAGTCTCCTATGCTTTATAACTGAGAAGAAGTACCTGGTATTGTCATCACCTAGTTTGAGCCATGTCACTTTACTTTGATGCTGCAAATACAACTCTGCTAGATATGAGATGTGCTTGAATTGTGTGTATTTTTCCTTCTCTATTCTCTGCAGTTCTATATTCATTGGCTGCTCCTGTAACTATTGTTGTGCCTGTTTCAACATTTCCCTACTTTTATCTACCTCTTGCACTATGTTACTGAATTGTTGTGAGTTTAGTTTCAACAGGCTCTTCTTCAGCTGCTTCAATTTCTTCACTACTTGCATCATTTTGCATCCATGTATGGACACTCCCCATCTTTCAGTCACCGGCCTCTTGAATTCATGTATCTTCCCCCAGGCATTACAATAAGAAAAAAGAACTTTTCTTCCTTTTTCTCTTATCTGTGATGTTTACCTTAATTGGACAATGGTCACTTATGCCTTCAGGTAAGAATATAGTCTTGCTTGAGGGCATAGTAGTCAGCCATTCATCATTAATCAGGGCCCAATCTATTTTTGAGTAAACTCTGGCTTCACCTCCTTTGTCACTCCAGGTGTATTGATTGCCTTGGTAAGGATGTTCAATTAGTCCACAATCATCTATACACGTTGCAAAATCCACCACCTCTGTCAGAGAAATAGGATTACCACCTATCCTATCCTCAGCATGTAGTACAACATTAAAATCCCTCAACACCAGCCATGGTTTCTTGTGTGATCTATGTATGGCATGTAGCATTGACCACAGTTCCTTCATCTCATCTCTTGTATTGAAAGCATACACAAAAGACACTATAAAAGATAGCTTCTGAGGTATATACTCTATTTCACATGTTACTTCCTGGGCTGATTTATGCACTAGTTGTACTGAGTAGTAATCAGGCCTCCAAACAACCATTATTCTCCCATTGTAATGTGTATCCAGATTATGAATATGATTCCATCCTCCAAACATGCTTTCTACAATTTTATCCATATTGTTCTTCTTGATTTTTGTTTCCAGCAAACTTATCAATCCTACTTGTTCTTTATTACAAATGAGCTTAACCTCCTTTTGTTTATTGGGCCCATTCAAGCCCCTAACATTTCAGCTTAGGGGACTAATCATTCACAGTGCTTGGGATGAGGTTGCTCTCCTCATTTGTTCCTTCCCCATTTCTGCCTGCCATGTCTTTATTTGAACTGCTAGCATCACTTCTTTTCTGATAAATATGAGCCACTCTTGTTGGTGTGATCCGTCCTTCTTTATCAGCTTTCTGTGAAGAGTCCTTCCTTCCTTTTACTATCTGGAATTCTGTAGCTTTTGCTTTTTGCGTACTTATATCATTTTGTGGTGTTCCTTCTCCCTTACTATGCCCTTCCATCCTTTTTTCTGGAACTTGATAGGTCTCCTCCCTTTGTGGTTGATCCTTCTTCTTGATCTCTGTTTTTGGCAAATTCTTTTTCCTACAAATCTTCTCTAAGTGACCATATTTTTTTACAATATATACATATAGTCGGCATCCATTCATATGTCACTTTTTGTTCTACCAGTTGCCCCTTTTCATTCCTAAAATTAATTGTCTGGAAGTGCAGCATTCATATCAACTTTTACCATAAGTCTAGCAAAATTCAATCCAACTTTCCTCTTAGTGTTTTGATCCACCATTAAAGGTTTCCCAATTAAACTACCTAGCTTACTCAATCTTTTGGGACTCCAATATTTAAAGTCCAGGCCAGGAAGCTTGATCCAAATGGGCACTGTGTGCAGTTCTTCTCTTGAAAAATTCATATCAGCATGCCAAACCTTTACTATGAAAGGTTTACTATCGAAGTGGTAGATTCCAGCTTGAATAACCTCATTTTGCCCTACTTCTGTATCAAATCTCACCATTACAACCCCATTCTTCAACATAACAATCTTATTTATTCCATGTTTCCCCTAAATTCTTTGGATAAACCCCTTAATCACTTCAAATGGAGGGTGTGCTCCCAAAACATAACAAACAACTGAGTTTTTCCATTACTCTATCTCAGTGCTTATATCATTAAGCTCTATTTCAACATAAGTAGACTTACCTTGATTTGTTGGAGCAACATACTCCATCTTAAATCCAGCATTGACCACCTTACCTATGTCAAAATTATCCCAGATTGAGTTCTTCATAGCTGGTTCATCCATCATCTCCTCCTCCTCATCTACCCAGGATTTCCTTCCCGTGCTTAGTGATTTCCCATTTACATTCATAGGTTCTGTAATTTCCTCCCATAACTGTTGGGCTTCAATTGTTTCTAGTGGTTTTGCTTGTTTCAGACCCCCTCCCCCGTCTTAGATATGATGTCTCCAGGTGTTGCTATGCTCCCTGCCAGTATTGATTTACTTGATCCTCATATCACCTACAATGGTGTTACTGTTACATTAGTTACGTTTGTGGAACCTTTGGAGTCAAACGAGCTGCTTATTTTCCCCTCTGAGTTGCTTCGATCCTTTCATGTGCTTCCTTAGCCATTATAACCTTCAAACATGGAACTCGAGTCCTCTTGCCCATGGCAGGCGCACGTTAGGCTAACGTGCATCGAGAGAGAGTCCATGCGGAAAAAGCTTTATGTTGATAATTTTTTATTATCATTATATATATATATATATTTAACTAATATTGCCAAAAAAATTGACATATATTTTTTGGGCTAATAATATTTTAATTTAATTAATTATAAAAACTAAAGGTAACACCTTTGGTAAAAATATTGTGGACTGCATGTTCAAAAAAACTATCAATTCTAACTAAAAAATTGAATGGCATGCAATATGAAATAACAAGTTAATAGTACTAAGGCAAATAAATTAGGACAAAATTATAACATAAATTCAGAATTTTTTTAAAAAAAACACAATAGTCTTATATTCTTATATCAAATTTCAACATAACATAAATAAGTTTCAACATAACTTAAGTAAATATAATTGAAACAAAAAGAACAAATGTCTATTAGTTCATTCAATAACAAAATTTTACTTTAACTCAAAAATTAGAATAAAATAATGCAATTATACTAAATGAAGCTATCAATATCTAGAGCTTTGTCATCCCCAATTACTCTCAAAATGTACTGAATTTTATTGGCAATCATTGTTATACAAAGGTTGATTCTTTGTTTTTGAGTTAATGTTGATCATTTTTTCATGATAAGTCTAAAACCCCCCCAATCTATACCCGAAATCCCAACTACACACTCCAACTTTAAGGATGTCCTATTACCCCCTGAACTTTATATTTCTCTATTTTCTACACACTTAAGTGCTGACCTGTCATAGGAGGTGTTCTCACCTCCTCTAGGCGCATTAGAAGGTGAATTTTGATGAAAATTTCCTCTTTCTCCAACAATCATCTTCCCCACCCTTAAATTAGCCATTGTTTCTTCTCCATAGCAACAAAGACCAAATTCTCATACCGGATTCAGCATTACTTGTGCTTTCGTTTGTTCTCCCTCTTTTGCTGCTCGACCATCAGCCACCACTGTCGCCGCCTCCGACGAAACCCAAACCACCAACAAAATCATGTTCTCCTCTTCCCCTCTCCTCTTATCTCTCTCCCATTTCGAGACAACCACCATGAAGACCTACCTCTGTTCTCACAACAATGTCGACTATTCATCTTTGTTCCTCACAATTCCATAGGAATTTGAAAGAATTGGGGGAAGAAGTTATCTTAGATTTGAAGAAAATGGGAGAGTATATGAAAAAGTGGAAAGGAATTATAAAAAAAATTAAAAAAATTAAAAATTAATTGAATTTTCACCTGTAAAACGCGTGAAGTTCACAGGCCAACACAAATCTGGTTATGGCTTTTTAGGGTGTAATTATTACAGTTTTAAACAGTTTAGGGGGTAATAGGACATCCGTAAAGTTGGAGTGTGTAGTTGGGATTTCGGGTATAGGTTGGGGGGGGGAGTTTTAGACCATTTTCTCTTGACAATAATAAAGAACTAGTAAATCACATTAGGCTTTTATAGAATGATAAAATTTTCTCTTGTATGCTCTCTTGTGTCACCAGTTTATGCCTACATATAGATGTTAGTTCATAGATTTACTTTTTTTTAACCCTCTCTTTTATCATATATCTAAAATTAGAATCTCCCAGTTGGATCTATTTGGTCCTAGACTTTTGTCTAAAAATATTTTCTTCAACTGCAAATTATTTTTTCAAATCCTATAACGCAATCTTCTCTTATTCTCGGAGGCTACTTGTATATTGTTGTTGCAGTTGGCTTTGTATCTTTGTCAGATCATACCTTGATTTTTCTACTTTATATCAAACATTCCTGAAAGCTTCATTGTTGAGGCCCTTGAGCTAAATCTTCATAAGTTTTAACTTAGACTATACACTTTTAATTTGGATGCATTACTCTCAGTTGTCCATACATCTTCTATTAATTATAGGTATGACTGGGCGTTCGATCAGTTTGGTTCGATTTGCATATTTCGGTTTGGTTTTTGATTTGGTGAAAATGTTAATTTTAACCAAACTTAAATAAAATTTGGTTTGATTTTGACAATATCGGTTCGATTTATTTCGATTCGGTTTTCGATTTAATCAAATTTAATAAATAATAAAATAATGATTAACACATTTTCTAATTTTAATCACAACTCACAATATACTTTATTCTCTCATCTCTGTATCATCACCAGTGAGCTGAGGAGAACTCCCCACTACACTGCCCACAAATAAGTTAAACAAAACTATAATTATCACTATATAACTTCTACAACAATAGTCGAGACATGGAGATTGAGTTGACAAACGACGTCTCCATGAGAGACAAGAGTTGTGATGCACGAGACTTGAGAGTTGTTACATGTCGTAAAGACTTTAGATACTAGGGACTGCAATTTTAGTGTTTAGATTTGGGAATTGGATTTCAATTTAGGTAATTTTAAATTTAGGGTAATGGAAATTGGGTTTGGGTATTATTAGAGTAAGAGACTAGTCATTAGTGTCATTAAATTCAGTTTTTCAGTTAAACTGAATTTAATCTGTTAAAAATTAAAAATCGAACTGAATAACCAAAATATTAAATTTTCAAATCAAAACCGACCGAATAAATCGAAAAATCAAAACCGAAATTAAAAAAAGTTTAATTCAATCGATTTTTTCGTACTCCGTTAATGATTCACACACCGGTGTAGGTTAACCAACATGTGTCATCATCATACCTAGAGAGAGAATTTTATCACAACATTATTTTCAAGTCTGCTCGTTTAATTGTGTATTACTTTTATCTTGACAAAAAAAAAATATTTATCAAGTGGTGTAATTTGTATATTTCTTGTGAATTTTGATAGTTCTATTATGGCATTACAATGATTGAAGAGAGGAATAAAAGGAGATAAGTGGAGGGGGAGAAGAAAAAAATGATAAGTAAATAGAGGAGGAAGAAGTAATTAATTTTGGTTTTCAAATTTTGCTTCTAATGGCATACATTTTTAAAAATTATATATATTTTTTTTCATTTGTCATTTGACACATTATTAACATGTAATGTCACTAACAAGCTCACCAAGTGATTAGAAATATCTTTTTGATTATTAGTCAAGTTAAAATATCTAACTAACAAGCTCATCAAGTTTAAGAAGCTTTAAAATGATTGTTTATTTATTTATATGATGGCTTGAGTGATAAAATTTAGGTGAAATACATAAATGACTTATAAACTTGGCAATATATTCACTTATATACCTTAACTTACACTTGTACCAGATACTCCAATTTCATCCAATTGTTGCCTATTAGATCACTCGTGACTAGTCAATAAAGAAATATAACTTTTGCGTTTGACGCATAATAATATAGGAAATTGACAATTCAGATGGTACATATGATTTTATAATCTTTACTAATAGTTTGGTGCCCTCCGTTCCATCTCACACTACTATCAACTCCATACGCAAGCCACCATCCCCCTAGCCACATTCCCCAAAGTCCTCTTGAAGCTAAATATAAAATTATATAAAAGAACAAAAGTAAAAATCAATTCCCTCCATCCCATTCACAACATAAAGGACTCATGAATAAGAGTGAATATAGTTTGGGCCAACTCAAAAATCCATTTTTTATATTTGGTTTTAATTTTTGAATTATGAATTAAACTTTGAATTTTATTTTTAAAATCTTTATTGTTAGATTGGTTATCAAATTTAAAATCAAATTTAAACTTTGGATTTTAAGATATATGCTAATATGATTTTTTATGTCTTATATTCAGTCTTATCCATATTATATGTGTTCAATGCTAATAAGTTTAATTTCAAAAGGTCTCATAGATTAGTACCTACAATTTTACCATTATAGTATTAAGTCCAATATAAGGGTCTCAATTTTATCAATCATAGAAAATTATATTTAAGGAATAAACTATTAGGTGAATTAAGAGAGTTAATTGTAGTGGTCTGCCTTAAAGACTTAAAAGTTCAAACAAAAAAAAATGAAATATCAAAACCTATCAATACAAAACCAAATTAAAAAAAAAAAACTAATCCAATTTGAACTTATTTGGATTGGATCTGAATTGTTTGGATCGAGAATTGAAATTCAAGTCAAAATTTTCATATTCAATCTAATTGATTGGAACACTTATCCCTACACCTAAATCATGGAATTCTATTTATTATGTGATTTTTTTTCTTTTCTTTGTTTCAATAGCAATTTGCTAATAAATGATGCTTTGTATAATTCAAGTTCTAAGAAAGTTAACTATGAGTCAGCTGAGGATCATTCTGTGGCTATATTTTAAGGATTAACCGTAAAATTGTATATTTTATGGTGTAAACTATTAGGTGAACTAAGAGGGTTAATAGTAGTGGTCTGCTTTAAAAGTCGAAACAAAAAAAAATTGAAATATCAAAACCTATTAATCCAAAACCAAACTAAAAAAAGCTAATCTAATTTAAACTTATTTAAATTAGATTTGAATTGTTTGGATAGAAAATTGAAATTCAAGTCAATTTTTTCTTATCCAATCTGAACGATTGAAACACCCACCCCTACACTTGAATTATGAATTTTTTTTTGTTATGTGAAAATCTTTTTTTTTCTTTGTTTCAATTGCGATTTACTAATAAATGATGTTTTGTATGATTCAAAATCTAAGAAAGTTAACGATAAGTCAATAGAGGATCATTTTGCGGTATCATAATAGAATTAAAAAAAGAAGAAGAGGAACAACGACATTTCAACAGGAAAACAAGATAAGAAAAAGGTGAAAAATCAGGGTTATGGAGACAAGATCCAAAGAAGATAATTCTTTCATCGATGGAACCACACAACAAGAAGAACCACCTGAAAAATCGACAAACAAAAAAAATAATGAAATGCAGATCGAAGAATTGAAAGAAAAGGAAAGAAGGAGCACTTACAGGTCAAGCACAAAGGAGTTTTGTCACGACCCAGACTATCGTGATTGACACCCACCCTAACCCTCCGGTGGGAGAACCATTTATACTAATTAGCTAACCAAAGAACCAAACAACTAAGGCATTTAAGTTACGAAAGCAAGTTAAATAGCTAAAAACTGAAGTTCCCATAAACTTCCAAATGACCTAACAACTAAACAATGCGGAAAAATACGCCTAGAACCTGAAAGTCAATGTACCGAAATATCTAACAAGATCCATAAGTCTAACAAGAAGGGTTACGACCCCAAACTAATGAACTAATAACTAACTAGAAAAGTTTAAGTCCGAAATGTGGACATAGACGAAAGGAGAACTCATGGCAGCCTGGAAGAACTGGCTCACCCTTGAATTCGATCGGCGATCACTGATCTTCTAAGCGAGGTCTGTCAATAGCCGCCTGAAGATGACCTATACTCAACAAAGAAAGAGCAATTGTAGTATCAGTACATAACCACAATGTACTGGTAGGGTCACACGGCTATCCCATTAAGTGCAACATACATAAGCCAATACAACAATATAATCACATGCATATATCGAACATATACAATATCATCATCATTTACGAACAATGAACATCTTCACATTTCTCAAGATACACAATTATATCAATTCATTGGCTTTCTCATAGAACCCAAACCCAAACTGTTAGCATACTGGAACGTGGTACCTGATCTAATGTTATGCCGAAACGTGGCAACTGATCCCATAACTATGCCGGAATGTGGTAACCGATCTAAATTAGTGTGTCGGAACACAATACCCGATCTATTCAACAAGCCACAATCGCAATCACAATCACAAAGTACATTCTCATAATCATACAATCAATTCATGATTCATGACATTCATCATTCATATATCCTCATTTACTATTAATGTGATTAATAATGCAACATTCGCATACATATATGTATCATAATGAAGCAAGAACAAACATACATCACACAATCATAGAATCACAACCATCACCTACCTCGAAACAAGCTTGAAACCCTAAGAAACTTGATTCTTCACTTTCCGGATTCGTTCCACTTGTTCTTGGTTTACAAACAATCAATATAGTACGGGAATCAATAAACAATCACTAATTATTCAGATTACTAACAATTCTAACAACCCTAGATCATACCCATGATCCCACTACCCAAATTAGGGCTTTTTCCACCATAATTCTCAGATCAAAACTCTCCTCCATCGATACTTACCCATTAGATTACGTTCTACGGATCGAAAAATGGATTTGGGGAGTTAAAACCTTACCTTTAGCCTTAAAGGTGGTCGAAAACTGTCAAGAATCGCTTGGGGTTCGTCTCCTTACTCTCAAAGTCGAAAAGTGCAGAATAAAGATGTTTTGGGGTTTATTTCCGACATATGAATTGGAGACTATCCTTCCACAAATATACTAGGTGTAAAATTCAAAAATAAATAACTTTTTTCAACACGAGCAAAAAAAAAATTACTTTGAATATGACATCTACCGAACGCTAAAGCAATTACTATTTTTTTTTTTCAAAAGTCCACCAATGGAGGGGATGGGGTAAGGTACTTCCCCAACCTTTGTATTATAAAAAATCAAGTACACGGAGGAGGATCTAGACCTTTGCCTCCATAATTCTCAGATCAAAACTCTCCTCCATCGATATTTACCCATTAGATTACGTTATACGGATTGGAAAACGGATTCGGGGAGTTAAAACCTTACCTTTAGCCTTAAAGGTGGTCGAAAACTGTCAAGAATCGCCTGGGGTTCGTCTCCTTACTCTCAAAGTCGAAAAGTGCAGAATAAAGATGTTTTGGGGTTTATTTCCGACATATGAATTGGAGACTATCCTTCCACAAATATACTAGGTGTAAAATTCAAAAATAAATAACTTTTTTCAACACGAGCAAAAAAAATTTACTTAGAATATGACATCTACCGAACGCTAAAACAATTACTATTTTTTTTTT